>OMLM01004424.1:145801-169341 GCA_900302695.1 Helostoma temminkii | reverse complement strand
TCTTTATAATAAAATATTATATATAAATATTTTATATATATCAAAGTATTCTATCCAGTAGTGTGGTATACAAAGCCATTCAGGAGAAATGTTTTTAAAACACTGAATCTTGGGTCAGCCTAGATGTCACAAAAATATCCACACAAGATTACAACTATCAGGGATAACAAGCAGTCCTTAAAGAGTAATAGGAGCACTTAGCCTAAATAACAAAACCTTTACAGTAAATAAAGTTGACTCATGTTAAGTGACCTGGCTCTCCCTGGACACTGATAACATGTAAAGGTTTTAATATATTCTACATTAGAGGTGGTTAGTGGGGGTGAAGTGCAACGGTGTGATCAATTGTCTTGCTGGAAGCTGCCCTGCGCATTACTTAGACAGACCACAGCACCGCACTGTGCACAAAGTGAAGGAGCCACAGGACATCTGTGCCGCCACAGGAGCAGCCCATGGCCAGGTAAGCTGCTGTAGCCATTTCCTTCACTTTCTGCTTCTATGCAGTGATATTTGAACAGGAAATACAATTGTCTTGTTAAGACCGTTCACATGATGCAAAAACTAAGTCTTTTTTGCCTGCAGTTTTTAGATAATTTCCTGTGGCACTTCAGTCTCATTTACCTTAACACAAAATCTCCATCATTGCACTGTAATCTTTAGTTTTCATGTCATTGAGTCCTTGTATGTAGAAATGTGTCAGATCTGACCTTGTCTCGCCTTTTCAGTGCAATTTGAAGCGCTGTATAATTGCATGTAACATAATCCAAGTAAGTGATGCCAGAGGGATGTATGCCAACTTTTATATATAAAAGTTGGCATACATCTTTGTATATATATATATATATATATATATATATAGCACACAGCCTTATGGAAAAACACAAAAGTTCGATATTAGCTCTATGTTCTGGTCGTCAGTGCATGCAGTTAAATGAGTTTTAATAAGTTTGTCTTGTATTCGGCTTTATGTCCATTTACTAAAAGCAAAAGTACTCTTAGTATTGTCATGATGTGTTACACATGTAACTTGACACATAACTACATGTACAATGTGTATTTTTCATTGGCAACATTTTATTTTATCAACTTTTATCATGTCATGGTTTTGTCATTTAACCATTTAATTACATGGTGTCACAGAAACCCAGCTGCAAACTGATACTGGTCGGCTCTGATGTGACACTCCTCTGCGTGTTCAAATGACCTACCTACCTTTAAATGTCCAACAAAGTGTGACGTGTTAATTTCAGTGTGTTTGTGTGCAGGCAACAAAACCTCTGAGATTTCCATCTGGGATAATTGAACAGCATCTAGCAGCTGCATCATCATGGTGTATGGACAGATCTTTCACCAGCACAGCCCTGGTGACTGCTTTATTAATGTCAATGTCGGAGGTTTCAAACAACGAATGGAGCACAACGTTCTGAAACGATTCCCCCAGACGCGCCTGGGACGTCTGCTGTGTTGTAGCTCCAAAGAGGCAATTCTGGAGCTCTGTGACGACTTCAGCCCCTCTGAGATGGAATACTACTTTGATCGCAATCCAAGTTTTTTCTGTTATGTTCTCAATTTTTACCTCACAGGTAAAATCCACCTGGTGGACGGGTTGTGTGTAGTGTCATTTTTTCAAGAGATTGAGTACTGGGGCATCAAGGAGAGACACCTAGACTTATGCTGCAGCAACAAGTTCCATGAACTGATGGCGCTTACTGAGGATAAGAGCTTTGATGAGATGAGTGATGAACTGCAGCAACACAGCTCATACTCTTCCACTGAGGAAGTGTCGGCTTCAGATCAGAACGGAGACACGTTTGAAGGCTCTTGGTGTGCAAATGTCCGCAGGAATATTTGGATTTAACTTGAGAATCCAGGTTACTCCACTACAGCCAAAGCAATGGCCGTAGCATCCCTGAGCGTCGTCATTGTCTCCATTGTAGCCATGTGCGTCCACAGCATGCCAGACTTTAACCAGATAGATGACAATGAAAAAGAGATTGAAAACCCAGTGCTGAGTTTCTTTGAGAACCTCTGTGTCTTGTTCTTCTCGGCAGAGTTTGTTCTTCGTTTGGCTGTTGCACCATCACCCAGGAAGTTCTTGTGCAACCCTCTGAATATTATTGACTTCATGTCAGTTGTGCCCTTCTACGTTACTATAGTCTGTGACATCCTAGATGAGGGTGAAGGCACAGATCTGGGGAATGTTGGCAAAGTGGTGCAGATCTTGAGGTTGATGCGAGTGTTTCGCATTCTAAAACTGGCTCGCCATTCAGCTGGCCTCCGCTCTCTTGGGGCCACACTTCGACACAGCTCCCGCGAAGTTGGACTACTGGTTCTTTTCTTGTCTGTGGGGGTTTCCATGTTTTCTGCTCTCATTTACTTTGTAGAGAAAGAATCTGAAGAGTCAGAGCTGCAGACTATCCCTATTGGCTGGTGGTGGGCCACCATTAGCATGACTACAGTGGGCTACGGGGACACCCTCCCAGTTACCTTTGCTGGGAAGGTAATAGGAACTCTGTGCATCATCTGTGGACTTTTGATTGTAGCTCTGCCCGTTACTAACATCTTCAATAAGTTTTCAATGTTCTACCAAAGACAGAGACACTGAGAAAACATGTACACTTGGTTTTATGATGCATCTAGGGTGATCGGATCATAAGAGGACAGTGTTAAATTAAGTGTAAACTGCCACCAAGACAGATTGTGATCCAAACACTCAAACCACTTGCCAAGGTGGTGTGGGACACATTTGATTACATATCTTTACTAATTTGTCCCTATTTGTCCCCAGTGTCATCTGTTCACCAGCAAGCCAATTGCCTGTAACATATTTTAAAAGAAGATGCTAACAGAGTCATAGATGTCAAATTAAGCAATAGCTGAACCTCATCTTGCAGAAGGCAAAACCAAGAATTTTCAACCCACAATTCAGGAGTGGAGTCCATATTAGTAGACATTTCCACAATTAGATTTAGAATTTCACCATCACAATAAGGAGAAATGGTTAGCTACAAAATAAACTGAAAGAAAAAGCTTAAATAAACTGGGATTGATAGCACGTAAGTGTTGTTATATGTTAGATCTATAAAATGCAGACGAAATGTCCATCAATAAATCTTTTTAAATCCCAAGTTAAAGATATAATATGCAACATAAGCTAGCGCTAGCACAAGCCTCACAATTAGCCCTCCTTTTCTCTGCTCTGCTGTGCTCTGTTTAGTTGTAATTATGAAACTACAATAAACAAATCAAATTGTAATCCTGGAAATGTTCTGATTGGATAGAGGAGTGAGCCCTGTATGTTCAATGAGTCTGGGTTTAGGTTTAGGAGCATATTCTGGAAGTTGGACAAAATCAGCAAATTTCTAGCTAAGAAGTGGGAAACTGATTCTAGCAGCTTTTGTGACCACATGTAACTGGGCAATGATTAATATTCAAACATTAACTAAAGAACCACCTCCATAAAGAACAGTAAAAGTTAGCTATTACAACCTACGGTCATACAAGACCAGTAGAGTTGAAGCACCAAAATGATACTTAAAAATTCTTTTCATTTTGAAGGGAAGAATGTGGTAGATTTGTTTTACAGAACTAACTGATTGCCAAAATTTGTACCCAGTTATGTTTTGTCACTTCACTTATCTTGCAACTCTAATGCGTCAATTCGATAATAAATCATAAGTCACAAAAATGTCCAAATTCTATATTTGTAAATGTCTTTGGTCTGAGTCTGTCTTCATTCCCACTGTGTCCTTGAATGCTATTGATCCACGACTCTTCTTGTCATCGTCATCACTTCGCCAGACTTGTAAATTGCTTAATCCAGTGAGAGGCCTCTGGTGTCTGCTGGGTCATCAGTGTCATGAGTTCTTTGTCAATGTGCCTGGGTCAACAAAAAGTCAATGAAGATTCTTGCAAGGTGCTGAATTCACAAGTCATCCTAAAATTGATCATTGATAGTTTTTTAATACAGAAGAATAAACCTCACAATAAAGTTCTTGTGTCTTGTTGCCATTGTCGAGATTTACACGAGGCTGTTAAGTTATTTCTCACATTTCCTGTGGTTTAATGCTCCTCCTCTTGCCGCAGTCACCTTCATCAACAGTATCTATGTGTTTTTATCAGTACAGATAAGAATGGGCCGATCAATGAAAAAAAACAGGCCAAATATCCAAACTGCCCTCAAACGATGCCAATAATGCAGACAACAGACTGTTCTATCTCAACTCAGCTGATTTTTATATAAATCATGACCTCTACAATACTGGCTTAGTGGTGAGGTGGTGATCTTCAGTCAGATTAGTGTGAGCTAATGACTGCAACATCTACAGTATGCATTTTTCTAACGGTCAGGAGTCCCATTAGCTTCGGCTCTTAAATAAACATCCACTGTACATCAGCACTCAGGGTACGGTCACCTTTAATGCTCGTTTACTCTGAAAGTCACGCAGCACTGCACTCTGATTTGGTTCACTGTTCAGTCTTTCTGCCTGAAAGTCAGTGTCAGCAATATCTGTGGTCAGCTAAGTGTAGTGAAGGACAGTCAGGTGGTTCACATGCAGGATGACATATGGTGTGCTGAATCAGACAACAGTTCTGACTAATTTGTTGCTAATTAGCTGGTGATCTCATTTATGCCACATAATAAAAACAGAATATTTCATTTATTCCCATCCATTCTGTCAACCCCTTTTTTACTGCTATTTTATCAGTTTATACTGTGTCTTCATTACTCCTTTTAACCCTTTAATGTCCCGCAGTAAAGGTTTTATTATACGCTATAAATTACAGGTGTTATATATAACAGAAGTTATTATTGCTCTTTTGATTAGCACTTCATTAGCTTAGCTGTAGCTCCAAATGGTCCAGCCAAACTGGTTCTTTCAGCGTAACAACAATCACGCCATGCTGACCTGGACTCACTGTTAAGTTACGTGTTGACTCAGAGAAACATTGTGTACTGGACTGGTAGGTGGTACATACCACAATACTGTGGTATGTCGAGTAAATCAATTGCACAAGCAGATGACAGAAAAGAACACTGGCATGTCTGTGCAGGAGAAACACAGGTGTAACTCACTAACTTATGATGGCTGGGTTCCATTCAGTTCTGGGATTTTGCATGTTTTATGACTTAAAGGGACACGGAAATAGAACAAAATAATTGCTGCCGGTGTTACTGGTTATTCCAGACTTCAGGTGTGTGGCTTTGACCAATAACAAGGATATTTCATTAAGTAACAGTCCTTTCAGTGAATGTCTTGAAATCCCAGTGGAAAACAGAAGAGGTATTTTTATTTTTTTCTTACAATAGGACATGATCTGTCACAATATTAATAAGATTTTGTGGCACTGTGGTGGATGGGCAGCATGGGAGAAACTGGATTCTGGCTGGGCACATGCAGACAGGGAGGCTCTAGGGGCTAAAGTCATATTATGTACAATATATCGTTATCGTTTCTTCAAGTAATAAAATACCTTTGCACAAATGTGTTTTTAAGTTGATTACGTTTTTCCTACAACATCGGTCCTACACATGATCAGCTTTGTAAATGCCCCTTTTTGAGATGGGTGTGAGACCCTGCCCCTGAGAATGTCTCTGCACGTCCCTGATTCTGGTTAAGGCTATACTTGCTTTGGTTATACCAGCTGATGTGTATGCGTTGGCAACAACAGCATCATCTGTGTCATTGTTCACATAATTTCTTTGCATACTTGTCTGGTATGTTTGGAGGATTAAAAAGTTTTGCCACTTAGCACAATATAAACAATAGAAAGTTGTGGCACTTACCACTATTTTTGTGGTGATTCAAAGCTGTTGTTGATTTCGTCTTAACACTGCCCCACCTGTTTTACACGAGACTGCATCTAAGTGTAGCATTAATGCTGGCTACATATTGGAACTATGTTGTGTGCGCAACTGCATAGTTAACAGCAAGTGTACACCCAGCCTAGAGCACACAGTACATCACAGTTTGCTGCATGTGGAGTATAAGGAAGCTTTTAGGAGACTTATCTTGAGCACTCTGTAGTGTCTCTCTTACTCCAGCAGCATATCAGCTACGCAGCACTTTACACCAGAGCAATTAAATCTTGAGCCACAAGTCTCAATATCTCTGTGTTTAATGTTTATTACTTTACACAGCGGCCTCACGAGACTCAGATCAATTTCCCTTTAATTACCCTGATCAGCTGTTCTTCTCACTCAGCACATTTACTCACAGTGAACATGTTTAGTTTAAACCAAAGAAACAACAGTATTCCTGAAATGCAGTTATTATATTTATAACAGTGGAGAAAAAAAAACTGTCCTCTGTCGCTCAGGAAAAATAAGTTGCTGCGTGTGTTCAGAATTCTGTTTGGCTTTTATCTCTGAGCTGCAAACGTAAGTGTATTAGAATATTTCTGTAATGCAACAACAACAGTTCAGTCCATCACGTTCTCAGTTGCCACAGCTGACATTGCAAACCAACTGAATTCACGTTTAACGATAGAATTACACTGAAGTTCCAACCATCTGCCTCAGCTCGAACAGGCTGAGTCAGATTCCCAGAGAGATTTCCAGAAAAGTGCGAATGCTAGGATTTCAGCTACTGATATCTGAAGGGCACTGATCCACAAAAACAATCATTGTTTCGACATATTCAAGCACAACTACGCTGCAATGTCACAGAGTTTGGGATCGGATTTTCTGTATGATATGAAGATTGATTTGCTCTCTGGAAGATGAAACTGAAGTAAAATAAAACTGAAATTTAATAAAACGCTGATGAGAAAAAGTGGGGTGATGAATGGAAAATAAAACTCAGAGCACAGTTGAAAGGTTGAAGCTGAGCTCATCTCTGCAGTGTCCACACCTCTACTGCCTTATACAGCATGTCAGCACTTCTGGTATATTGTGCTCGCTGCTCAGTAGTACAGGTTAATTACTCACATACACTGTGATGCTTCTGCAGAAACAAAACAACTATGATGCAATCTAGAGCAGGAGTCTACAACCCAGTTTAAAAACATTGGGACACTGTTAAATCTCCATAAAAACCTGTATTTTAAACCTGTATTTTATTCATAATAGAAAATAGAAGATATAAAATGTTTAAACTGAGAAAATGTACCATTGTAAGGAAAAATGAGGCAACAAAAGGCAGGAAGTGATACTAACAAGGAAGAGCTGGAAGAACTTTTAAACTAATTCAGTTAATTGGTAACAGGTGAGTAACTTGATTGGGTATAAAAAGAGCAACTTAAAGAGTCAGAGTCTCAGAATTTAAAAGATTTAAAAGTAAATAGTCAAAATCAAAATAATGTTTCTCCACATAAAATTGCAAAGACTTTGAATATTTCATCATCTACAGTTCATAGTATCATAAAAACATTCAGAGACTGAAAACAATAACTCAACACATGAAGCTTTGAAGTAATTAAAGTGGTGAACATGAGCATGACTTTGATCAGCTGCATGAAAACATTAATGCATAAAGTCAGTGGTAACATGGTGTTACTATATGTTTAAATACTGAATCATTGCTAAGTGCACAGTCATGTACAGCATCAACACAGCTTTTCTACCATGTTAACAGTGCAGGATCACCATGAAGTTGTGTTATGATCCTAGTGGAGACCAGTGTAATTAATAACTCTGACCACTAGAGGGCGGCGCATACTGGGTTTCTCATTGAAATGGGCAGGTTTCATTTACAGGAACAGGTGCGCAGCTGATATTTTCTGTTTTTCTGTTATTGAGTTATATACTGCCTTGTTTGGGTGACCTGGCGCAGGCGCAGAGTGAACTGCTCATGTACTTTGTTGGTGTGTAACGTGTGCAACCTGAGTACAACGTGTATTTTTATTGTTTTTATAAACAGCTGTCAGAGACCCAGTAACTATGTTGTAACTGATGGTCTGATTTGACGGGTTCACGTCTACATCGACATCTACAGCTTTTAGTGAGTGGTATTAAAAAAATATATATTTTTTTAATGTGGTGAGAGACAACAGTGAAACTAAACCCTCTGAAAGAACATTTAGCTCATTTCATGCTTGAAACTCAGAGAAGAAAAATATGGCAATTAAAACTTCATTAAATGCTTTTTCACAAGGCAGGTGTGCAAATATAACATCACGTATGAGCAAATAATTTATTCTGTGTTAACACTGTGACTGATGCTGTGGCTGCTCACTTTCTATGTGACAGTAGAGATGAAGCTTATTGTTGAAAAGATGTACATGTCGTGTCAGTGTATAAAACACTGACTGTGCTTTTACACCGTTTCCACTGACTGCGCAGTCTCCTCAGCTTTTACACCCACCTGGTACCTGGGCACTGCAGTACAGGCACATGCGCATGCGCCACGTCGCAGTAGCTCAGCAATTACAACGCAATTCTGTTTGTCATTTTTTTTTAGACTAATGGAAATATTGAATGAACTGATGATACGTGGATCCAGTAAGTACTGGTACTAAGTAGGAATGTACTGTAGCCAACGTATCTCGGAAATATAGGCTACAGATGGCTTCCGCCTGCGTCATCACGTCACTGCGTGGTCTAAACAACTGACAAGACCAGTTACTGTGTACAGACATGTGTCATGGCTGTAGTTGTAGGTAAGTACAGTAATAATACACATCCAGTGTGAATATATTCAATTACTTATTAAATCTACTTAGTGCATATGGCTTTATAATGAGCAATATACAGTTAGGAATACATTTATCAGTATTCAGGGTAGTTTATTATTATTATTATTATTATTTGCGCACATACATGTGAAATATATATATATATATTTAGTTTTGAAGGTACATGTGTTCACATAATCCTAAATTCAAGATTTTCTTTAGGTTGTTGTAATTTTCTTATGTGGCCACATGAGGGCAATAAACACTCATGATTCAACCGTTTGACGATTCTTTTATTATTTCCTTCACACTCCGGAAAGTGATTACAGTATAATACTGGACACCACGTATATCATTCAGTTCAGTTCAGTTTATTTATATAGCACCAATTCACAACAAAAGTCATATCAAGACACTTTACAACGTAAGATTAAACCTTAAAGAATTTATCAGTACTACTAAATATAAATAATAAAAACAATAACCCCCCTTGAGCAAGCACTAGGTGGTGAGTGAAGTGGAAAAACTCCCTCTTTAAGAACGGAAAAAACCTCGGGCAGGACCAGGCTGAGGGTGAGCGACCATCTGCCTCGACCGGTTGGGGTGAGTGTAAAGAATGAGAGAAAAGAACAACAGGTCACAAAACAATAACCAGTGCTTAAAATGTAAGGAGAATGGCTTTTAATTCTATCCTAGATTTTACAGGGAGCCAATGGAGGGAAGCTAATGTAGGAGAAATATGATCTCTCTCTTACTTATCATGTATCAGTAATAACATGACTATGATTTTAAACATTAATGTTCTGTATGGTGCCTTCAAATAGAACAATCTACACAATTTGTTTGGACACATTATTGTTGCCAGTACTGGACGTAAACATGAAAATATTTTAAATCAGTTTGTTACACCATTTCTAATATTTCATTATTTTATGTATATATGGGAAAAATTAAAACCAATTACTGTTTTTATAGTATAAATTTACAGTATAGGTTTTAAAGAAGTCTTCAGAATGAATTCTACTTTAATGTTTCTCTGGGTCTTTTTACCTGGATCGATCCACCAGCCAAGTCAAAAATAGTGCCAGATGGTGCGTTTTATTTAGAAATAAATCCCTTTGGAAAAAGTGTTAACTAAATTATTGTAAGTGCACTCAAATGAACGAAGGACATTTTCAAGTTCAAAATGATTTTTTATTATTAGTCATTTAAATTAACAAACACTGCTATACATATTGCTGTTTTTATTCATTTTGAATCATTTTAAACAGTTAAAGCATTTGGAAAAGAAGTAATAGTAGTTGAAAACAGGCGACAGACAGTAGATGACATGTACAGTAGAAGATCTACAGTCAATGGCTTTCCTATGTGTGTCGAGGGGCCCCCGGAATATTTCAATGTACAGACATATCGGACTCGCCCACAGTTATGTTTTTTGGTTGTTGTTTCAACTCTTCATGTTGTCATACAGGACGAAACATTTCCTGTTACATCTCGTGATTTCACGTGGCCTTTTCAAACATGTAGCAGCAGCTTGAATTGAATTTCAAAGTCTGTTTTCTGCATCCAGCGCAACACAAGTCTCCCAACCACAACTTTGGATTCCTCCAATAACAAAAGTGTTTCAAACGACGATGACACACCCTCCCTTAAACACCTGACGGTATATTTGTTAGGAATGTTTGAAGTAAACAAAACAAACAAACAAACAGAAAAACAAATCGCTGTTGTGTCCTTCTCAGTGCACAGTACCGAAACCCCCCGTGTCCCTACAGGATACACACATGTAAAAATAATGCTAAAGAAGTGCATCGTAGAAGTTCAGAATTATTACATCCTCTCAAGGTGTCCCCTCTTTTATCTCAGGCCAGCTGTAGAGAGAGTCTTCGTGTTCCTTATTATAGTCAAAAAGAGAACTGGCCCACGTATGAAGCCAACGAATCTTCCACTACGTTCCTACCGAGTACCTCCATGTTGCCGTATGTTCATACACCCATAAATCAGCACATCTGAGTTGAATTTAAACATCAGGTCTTTACAAAACGTGACAGCTTTACAAACACAGTATAAACAGGGTTGACATCATAGGCAGCTGGCGACAGTCTAGACCACAGTGGCTTCTTTTTTTTTTTTTTTTTTTCTCAAATTTAAGCAAAATCCCTCCATTTAGACAAAGACGGACGAATTACAGGATTACGTGTGTCATACAAACCTTTTTGGCTTTCTGAAACCTGATCTGCCCCTGAGAGGCAAAGTTGGACAAAAAAAAATTCTAAGACCTTTAAGTGCGGGGAGGGTTTTGTTCAAACTTTTCGCATCTGTGCGAAAAGACAAACCTTTCGCGGTGAGACACAATGAAGTGATGAAGTGTTTCTTCCGTCCATGTTTACAGTACCTACCGCTGCAACACGGCCAGGCCATTCGACAGCCTGCGGTCCTACAATGCTTCTTCACGACGGGGTTCTACTACACATGAGAGATATCCCTGACATCAATGTAAATCACATACACTTAGTCATAAACAGGTTGTAAAGTTCAGGTACAGAATCACTGAGGAAAAGCACACCAACACTACTGTAAAGTCCAGCCACTATGGCAAAATAGAAGGTATAGAGTATTGAGGAACTAGTCATTGATTGAAAATTGGCTCGTATCCTTTGCAACACTGAGGAGTGCGTATGTCACCCTGTGGGTGAGTGTTTAGCTTTTCTACAAGCAGATGAAGAAGAGGAAAATGTCTGAACAAAACACTTTGTGAAAATTTAATCAGCACAGGCCATAAATACAATTAAAGAGATGGAAATAACATCAGCAATGTGAACACACTTTTAGTAGCGATTCCTGAATCAAGGTCCGAGTTAGGAAAAAGACAAACCCAAAATAGAAAACCAAAAAAAAACATCAAATAAAATAAAAAGACGAGAGGAAGTCTTTTGCTCACTGTCTCTTTCTCTCCTCAAAAAAATTCCAGTAGAATGCTGACCTCGTTTAGTGATTTATTGATTCGTCTTGGCAGAGTGCAAGTGTCAGCCACATGGCTTTTTAAACTTTTTCAAAGGAAAAAAAAAAAGAAGAAAACCAAAAGAAGAAGAATGTGCTCTCTAGTTTCAGTCACATCAACTCACAGATGCCACATGTAGGCCTGTCTTTCTTCAAAATAGTCTGTCCAGTAAACAGGTTGACACTGGAGTCGAAATGGCGAAAGGTTTAGACTTGTTTAGTATTGGAGCACACACATCTACAAATAAAAAAGTCACACTGAAGCAGAAGGAACACGCGGCGTAGCCCTTGTGGGTTTCCCTTTGGAGGGGAAACGGCTCACATGGTCAGCTTGGTCTGGACTTTTCAATGTGCTCTTGGGTCTTTGAAAGATACTGGAGGAGGAGAGAGGGAGTCGATCCTCATGTTTGCCTTCAGCCACAGTGCTTGTTTCTCAGCTTTGCACCGAGCCGAGCCCTCGCTCAGAGGGCCAGGAGGGTGGGCGAGTTGAGGGAGTCTGAGGACTGGTCGCCGCTGCTGCTGCTGCGCCTGTGGGCCTTGGAGCAGGACTCGGAGGAGGGCGAGGGGCTCTCGGGCTCCATCATGTTTGGGTAGGTGAATATGAGGCTTGGGTTGTTGGGCGTGGCGGCTGGGGTGGATGCCGCTACCACAGGCGTGTTCAGGCTGTCTCCATCTGTGCAGTACATCCCGCTGCCGCTACTCAGGCAGATGGGCTTGATGACGGAGCGCTGAGGCTTACCCATGGCCTCCTCATCGTCCTCTGGCTCTTGCTTCACAATCACCTGGTTCATCTGAGCCTGGGTGCTCATGTTGGGGCGCATGGTCAGGGGTAGTGGGGCGCACTGCTGCTGCTGGTGCTGCTGGTGCTGCTGGTGCTGCTGGTGCTGCTGGTGCCCGGATGACTGGTGGCGCTCATCAATGGGCAGTTTGCACACGGGATTGTGAGCAACGAGCATGAACTCCAGCTTGTCTTTCTCCTTCTGCAGGTTCTCTATCTCCTTTTGGAGGTCGGCTTTCTCCTCCTCCAGCTTCTCAGTCTCCTGTTGACAGAGAAACAGGAAATAATAATGAGCACTTGAGCTTGATCATCAAGTGAAAAATGACAACAGTGAGTAAGAAGCTAAACCTGAACGCAGGATGATGTCATTGACGGCTGGCACTTTACCTGCTAGGAGACCATGGATATTTATTCAGTGACAAAATGCCAATGAGGCAATGAGCTGTAAACATGATGTTAAGCTTTATGAGATGTTTTTAACATGATATCCAGGTTGTTTCTCCGAAGTGCCAAAAGAGGGCACTGTGTGTTTGCTGTGCTTAAATGTAGAAATGGGCAATTTAGACTCTCGAAGGCTTCTGTTTGAATTTGAGTGCCACATAATGACTGCGTATTGTTTGCGTCTCGCAGATATAAGACTTGAATCAACAATGTGTCATTAATATGTCACATAAAAGACAAAGACGGATCCTATAAAAGCTGTTGTTCGTCGCAGACACAGCCAGATAATGATAAGCTGACATGCTGTCTGAGAACTTTGGCTCATGGGCAAAGGTATGAGGAAGTTGTACGCAAGACTCCAACAGAGGAGGAGCCCAGTGAGACACTGACAGGAATGTTATCTAAATCAACACTGTGAATATTGCTCCTTCTTTTCACTGGAAAGTGACACTTCCTTATTTGGAATTTTATAACACAGGCGTGTGTAGAGAGAAAGGCTTTAGGTTTTCTTTCCCTTGAAGCTTGGGCTCTGCTGTGTGTGTTTGTGTAGCAGCATGTCTCCATGTGGGATTGTGAGACAAGCAATTTGCCCCTTTTACAAAATGTCCTGCATTCATGGCGACAGCTGCCTACAGCACATTCCATTCCTGGGGGTTTTTTAAGGCCTGACAAGCTCAACTTCACTGTAATTCGACTAATTAGTCCATTTAGATGCCGTTACTGTCTGCCAAGCAGGGCCGTGAGACAGCCCTACCTCTGTCTACAGCTCCCTGAGACAAAAAGCTTTTCATCGCCTGTCATCTTTTCACTCAGACCTTGCACTCAGTAACACAGCGAGAGTCAAACCAGTAATGTGAGGTTGTAAAGTTAGGTGTGGAGTTCAAAAATCTGGACTCCCGCCAGACTTCTGAACAAATGGGACTAGTTTTCCTGGTGTATTCCCTATATGCAAATACCTTTTCTTTTGTGCAAGTATCGCTACAGAGCACGAAGCGTGGATTAGCTAGAGCTGGTTGCTACATAAGAGGAACAAGAAGCTCCAGCATTTATGCTGATTTGTGGTGGTGTTAAACGATTACAGCTGCGCCCAACAGAAGAGTCTGAACTGGTCAGATCTGCTGGCTTTGGTTTTCAGATTTCTACTCACCCCCTGCAGCATCTCGGTGAGCTCTCGCCTGCGGTTGCGGCATTTGGCGGCGGCTAACTTGTTCCTCTCACGCCTCACCCTCCTTTTTTCCTCTTCCTCTGGGGTGAGCTGAGGACAAGTAAAGAAAGAACACTGCAGGTAAAATGATCAGTCTAACGAACTCAGTATATAGTGAAAAGTGGAAACAAGAGCTGGACGATGATGCTGGAACAAACATCTCAGATAATTTATTGGTAAAATGAACTCAGTCTTAATAAACATGTTTCCCATGATAGCTCACCTGCTCATCCCTCTTGCGTCGGCCCCTGGCATCCCCAATGGAGCGGATGACCCCTGGCCGAGCCAGCGTGTTATGCCCCAGCAGCCCCGGCCCGTTGGTCAGGTGATGGCCGTACGGGTGAGAGCGAGAGTAAGGGTTGGACATAGAGGTGATGACGGTGGGCTGTACCATCCACTGTAGGTCTTGGCTGGTCGTGATTGCATTGATTGTGGGGATGAAGGCACTGTTGGAGCCGGGCATGTCGACCCTGTACTTCTGGAAAGACATGAAACAATGATGAGAAAAGAAATAACTTAAATTGGGATGAGTGCATGAATTGCAATCTTTCAATCATCTTATATTCTATGTATGAGCCCTGTTACACGATCGCAGAGACGCACGCCACCACCCACCGATGTTAAATTGACACATTTTCCACATTTCAAGCATATAGTAATGATTCAGTCCACATAGGCAGTGTACGTAACCCCTGGAGTGGAACAGTGACACATGCTGTGGGGAAGCCCAAGGTGTCCAATGCATCATCTTTACTGCAATAAGCATGAGACAAAACACTGCACTGAGTGAGTATTACACATATCTGGACTGAATGGAGGGGTAGCGTGCATCCTAGCTGCAGATCTGACAGAGTAGAAGTAGAAGTAGAAGTATGAAGACAGATCTTTTGTTTCTAGACGATTCATTGCAGAATGGTTTACTGTTGGTTCTTGTCTCTGAACCAACAGCAAACCATTAATTACCATTCTATGGTTAAGTGTCTGAGCTTTTGGCACAGAACCCTTCCAACAGAAAGACACCTCTTTTCAAATCCTCATGTAACCCCATATGTAAAGTCAGTATGTTACTTGCATAACCACGATCATTAGCATGAGAACCGATGTTAGAACAGTATTTCTTCATGTCTCTGGGGTCCATAAACAGACTGCCTGTGTGCGTAATTTACGCACATACCCATATCCCCGTTATTCCCGACTTTCCGTCGGATATCCCGGCAGTCTATTGGAACTTTGTTTATCTGGTGAGTCATTGTGTATGGGATTTGTTAAGCACATGTGAAAAGCAGTCAGTTCCAGTAAGGGGGAGGCAGCCGGCTGTAACAAGCCAGAATTATGTGAGTGGAATGTTTGGAGAGCTTGGTTTCAGTATAAGAGCATTAAATTCCCTTTAAATAAAAATAACAAATGAATAAATGTGCTCATAGCGGAGTGTAAAGCAGAGCGGTGATACTGAGTAAAGAGAAGTCTGCTGAAATTTCTGGTCTGATTAAAAATTCTATTGGTCTAATCAAAAAAATGTCTTGTTTTGAAATATCTCAATAAAGCTAACAAAGAGGTCATGTTCCAGCCCGCTGTAATGGGAAACAGCCCGTCAGCGTGTGATTACAGGGAAGCAGAGCAATGATAGATAGGAGCCAAAGTCTTTTACCGTAATGTTGCGTGAGCCTGACTTGGCTTTTCCACGGAATTGTACTACAGGCAAGGTTTGTGTGCGGGTAAACATGTTTCTTCCCGAATTTATAACCTGTCATTTGTGAATGTTCCGGCACGGCGTCCTCACAACGTTTCACTGGCACAGCAACATTATGTGTGTGATATAACTCACTCAGAACGTATGGAAGCATAACATTTGATTAAATCTGTTAAGTGAATTGTTGGCACTGGTGTTTTAAGCGCAGCTACCCGACTTCTGGCATGTTTTCTGGGCAGGAAATGCAGGCTTTTGATCGCCTTGTGCTCCCGGTCTGCGCGTTTCCCTCTGAAGGAAATGTGCCACATGCAGCACGAAAGCCCACTGATCTAATTCAGCGACACTTTGGTCTACATACATATAACCAACCAATCTTCCATAAATACTAATTTTCTGGAGGTGAATATGTTCTGCACATGCGTTTGGTTGAGTTTAACTCTTGTCCAAGAACAAACCAGTGGTAGCGTGTGGATCGAGCAGGACGTGCCTGTTGCGTTCTTCTCGACAGGTTGTGGCGTTATCTCGTTTATTTCCAGAACAGCACACAGTGTGTACACCTCGGATATGATGCGAATGTATTTTAAAGATTTATTGCATGCGCTTAAAATGCGCTTCCAGAACAGGCGCAAAGACAAAAATACGAGTTTTACGCACAGACACTGGACACGACTCAGACTGACATCTGGAAACCACAGGATCAGTTCTATTTCCCTGCGTCCAGTTCCCCATACGTACAAACAACCTTACAAAAATAAAAGCAGTGCGTGTTATGAACTTTAGTTTTCTTATAATGACAGACTGCAGAATAAATATTCTTTATTAAATATTATGCTGGTTTCTCTGTTTACTGCACAAATCAGTCGGTGCGTGGAAATCACCAAACTGTGTGTGAATAGCAAATGACTGATTTCAAATGGTACGAGTCCAAAATACAATAGCAGTGATCGAGTCTGTTGAGTCACTGATACAATCTGTGTCACTGGGTTCGTGTTTTTTTTACAAGCAACCTGAAGAATCTCCGTTATGACATATAATGGCTGCAAAGCGATCCCGTGTTATAAACAACAAATCCATAATTTTCAGATGCTCTGCGCCAAAAGAAGACAAACGCTAAATTAGTATTCACAGATAACGTCGCGGCAGGTCGGTGTTCTCTTGTGTTACCTGGTAACTTGAGGTAGAGATCGGACTTCCGATCGTGCTGCTGCCGCTTGTGAAGGACTCTGGCTGGGCCGGAGAGGTGCTGCTGCCGCGGGACGAGGTGTCGTAGTTCCCGGAGTAGTCCTGGTACATGATCCAGGAAAGAGGAAGATTTCAGGAGAATGAGCTCTGAAACCTTTTTTTAAATTTTTAAATCCTCTTAGATCAAAGGCACCAACAGAAAAATCCTCTGACTCGGGACGTTGTGAATTTGATGATATCCAGAAGAAGAGTTGCCAAAGACAAAGTGCACTTATGCTCCTCTAAGCATCTTACAGATATTGCTAATTACAATAAATATTTCTCGTGTGTTAAGAGTTCCTTTTAAAGACTACCTCCTTCTTGTGCTTTTATGAATGTTGAGCCGCAGGTAGACCTACGCTACGCCGCTAAAGATCCTCTCAGGTGCGCAAACTTCAACATTAAGTCAGTAAACACACCTTCAGCAGTCGAATCCAGTCGAGACAAGTGAACCTGCAGTTACAGAGTGACTCACGCAGGTTAGCATTCGCTTTAAAGCCTAGTGCCTCTCTAATCTTCTCAGTATTTTCCGTCGCCTTGCCTACTACACTCTATTTGAGCTCTCTGCTGTTCATGGAACAGTTCTGACTTTTTTCTTTTCCTTTTCACCACACTTCCTAGAGATGACTCACTTCAATGGCACTATGAAGAACTGCAACGGCTTTTCAACACCAGCGAAACGGCTTACGTCACGCCTGGGCGTTGCGATTTCATCCAGGGAGGGGTTGATTCTGGATAAGGCAGCGAAGGAGAAAGAGCTGCTTCAGCCGCTCTTCTCGCAGCGGACACTGGAAACGCAGTAAAAGTAACGCAGTAAAAAGTAACACAAATATATGTCTGGGGAGATTTATTTTTTTGCTACGAACGTCAGTGGCCTCTGTGGAGTTCACTAATTCTCTGACTTGCTTCGGTCCATTGACGCATGTTTCCTAAAATGGGCAGTTGCGTCAGAGAGCGCGTGTGGGTTTCCTTGGTAAAGGAAGCGTCAGACACTGGAGGGATTCCCTCCCCTCGCTCGCCGCACTCCGGACTCGGAGCTCACAGCGAGCGGGTCCCGGTCCAGTTCTTCAGCAAGTGCAGGAAAAGCGAAGCCATTCAAACTTTAAACGCGAAGAGAAAGCCAGCACGTGTAGGTCTCATGTTGCGCGGCACACGTGCACACGCACACGCACACGCACGCAGTCAGAGCAGAGCACTTCACGCATCCCTCGGATGTTCTCTGTGCTGAATAAAAATTCAATGCTCAGCTTGGAAACCAAAACACACACACATGCAGCCATTTCAGCCGAGCTCAGCACTCATCTGCTTCTGTTCCTGCTCATAAAAGCGCCCACAATCATCGGACACGCAGTGTTTCTGCACAATTGAGCATTTGTGTTTATTTGGCGGCAACGCATTGTGCGTAATTTGGAGAGATGGCGTGGAGTGTAAAGGGATGGCGCACAACACAGCGTGATCCCGCGCTAATGGTCAAATTACTGTGGCCCACTGCTTGGGTCTACACAACAGTGCGGCACAGCGGCTTCAAACGGATCTCAGTGAAATGTGGGCTAATTGTAATTCGGACGCACCTCAAACAAGGGCACAGCGCCCAGAATGTGACACGTTACACGATGTGAAATGGCGAATTAAGTCTAATCCAATCCGCTGCGGTTCCTATTTTAATCTGTATCACCATAACTGGTTCTGCTGAGCTCTCTTAAAGCTGTTTGTCGCGCGAATCTTTGCCAGAAAGAGTCGCTCCCGTCAAAAAAAAAAAAAAAAAAGTTTTGAGCTGCGGCAGTTTTGAGTCGGGGAAGTTGTGCGAAGGGAAAACAAATCATCAGCAGGGGTTTTCTGAGGTGACCACTCGCCGAGGAGGCATTCGGTTTCTGTGCTTGCTCATAACGTGAACACGTCAGTTGCAGTGTAGGTACTGCAGCCCTTCAACATGTCACCCTTTCTAGAGGTGCTGGGTATCATTTTCGCTGTATTACCTTTTGACCTGCGCAGTGATGTGCCACAGAGCGCGGTCCCCCCCTGAGCACCGCTCCAAGCTTTTTTGGTTTCGTGAAACGGCGACAGAAAGCGCGCAGATGTTCAATAAATCTTTATTTGAACGATATTAATTAATGATTAATGTTTATCATCTGCCAAAGGCACAGCTTTTGTACGGTAACGGTGTTGCTAAGCGACACAGTTTCTGCTAAACTGCTTGAGGAAATCTAATCTGCCATAGTCATATAATTAATTCTGTAATATAATTTGAGATGCACCCATGGGCGTCAATTTGGGTAAAGCAAGGTATGGCAGCGTGACAGGTTCTGTTCCCATTTGAGTCCAATTTTGATCTTTAAGCACATAATGAGATATCAAGCAAAAATTGGGAGGCACAACAAACAGCGTTATGTGATGCCTATCAGTCAAACGTTATTGCTCTAATTTGTTTCACGGATGCTGATGCTAAGTGACAGCGACACGGACTTATGAAAAACCCCAGCGATTAAACGCTGAGCGGGTCGGGTCAGGTGCGCATCGGGACCCGGCTCATCTGCAGGTCGTGCGCCACTGACGCGTCGGTGTCTCTCCATCACACATCATCAGCCACGCAGGTATTATGATCACCGAGAGACTACACTGTAAGCAGGAGGCTTACCTGGCCGCCATACAGGTGCTTTTGACGCAAGAAGGTCCTAATGCTGCGTTCAGGGGCCTCTAGGTGATTCCGTAAAGGTGGATTGTAAATAAAGGACAGTCCTGCATTTGGAGAGTGAACAACTAATTTGACCTGCATTAACATATATACTCAAGTATGTCTTTTACTTTATATATATATATATATCATGAATGGCCACGTTCCCCTTAGGTTAATCGCACTGATGGATCAGATATTGAGCTGAAATAATAATTGTACATTACTTGACTAGTTTAATTGTTTTCTGCTTTATTATTTTTATCCTTAAAAAAAATAAAACTTATCTTGTCAACAGGTCTCTTTATGTTGAATGAAGTTAGCTGAAAGCAAAGGTTTTATCTAGTTTGATGAACTTAAAATATGTTTTACTTCAATATTGACACTTCAATTTAAATACATGATGTAAATGATTAAGTTAACTTAATTTAAAATGGAACCTGAACCTGTTGACATGATCCAATTAATTATAGTTAAGTTTTATTTTACTGTGTACAGTACAAAGAAACACCATGTGATCTGCTGTAAACTATGATGCATTATTACCATTTAAAACTGCACATAATGGAGTTAGAACCACCACAAGATCACTGGAATAAAGAGTTATACATGTGTTATAGATGGTCAGCAAGTATAATAAATAATAGAGAAAGTACTATTCAAAAGGTTGTTTAAATTAATATTGTATTTACAGTGGAATAAGCCAAACATGACAGTAGTGGTCATTATTGTTACAGTTATCAATCTTAATAATCCAATACATAGTAATGTAACCCAGCAGGAGCCGTTATGGTGGATTACATCTGATACTTTACATGAAGTATATGATTATAATGGAAAATTATTATATGAAGACTTTTGCTCTTTTAATTAAACATCTAAATATTTCTCCCAGCACTATCATCACAGAAGCCACTGTCAGAATAGACCTGGTGTGTAACTCTACCAATCACACACATCCTGCTGTGGACGTCCATGTGCATCAGGCAGCTTCCGTTTTGATGAATGAAGAAATCGATTGAAATGAACCTGTGCAAAAGTGCACTCAGCGTTTACAGTATTAGTGAGTCGCTTTACTGGTAAACAATTAGCAGGAAGCAGATCAGAGAGGAGGAGAATGTTTAAACAGAAATGTTTCCTCACTTCACAATTTTGTTTGGCACAATTCACTTGTTTTGTTGTTGTTGTCTTTCTTGTCACAGCACCTTACTGTCATGTTGTAATAACTTAACCTAGATAATAGCTCAACGTGATCAGCATAGCTAATCTCTCAGCTCAGGTGCTGCCAGCAGGACACACGCAGGTACCAAAGTGCTGACTAGGAATGTAGAGAGTGGGTTAAAGAGCGATCACCATGACTGACAGTGGCATTTATTGTTGTGCTAGTGGCCTGTTGACACAGTTAATGTGCTGTTTTCTGACATAATGCAGCAATGCAGCAGCAATGCATGGCTGCTCAGTTTATTACATGAAACAGGAAGCGGTGCAGACCAGCTGCTGAGATAACCTTTCCCCTTTCTTCCTAACACATTGAAAATCTATCGAATCCTGTCCTGTATCGCTCGGTTTGGTCTGACAAGGTGGTTGAAAACACGCAGGCTCATGTCACAGTGCCTCATGCAAGTTAGACTTTTTAAATAGAAATCTAATCAGCAGTTTCATCAAGATACCCACTGTGCAAGAACATGGCTTTAAAAAGAGGCAGCATGCCAGACTGGCAGACAGCTCCTGTGAATTAAAGTAACCATCCTTCAGTGATTTCATTTACTGGTTGCCTTGGCGACATATGTAAAGCAGTCAAACACAACAGCGCAGAGGGATAATTTGATCGTTCTTGACCTCTGGAGTGTGGGATTGTGGAGAGAAGAATATGAATTCACAGGCTGTATGTCCTCCGATAAGGCCAGTCACATTCAGGTATGCAAAAAAACACTGCAGCTCCTTGACAACATCTTCCTCCTTTTTCATAAGCAGGCCAGATAGATCACATATATGTGTTCATGGCACGTCAACCTCTGTGGTACCTGAACACCAGAACCCATTTAATAAGTTAAGAAGTAAATTAGGACTTGTGCAAGTATTCAAACAATCCAAATACCGAATACCACCTTAATTAAAGGGGCACTCAAGCAGTTTTAAAGAAGAAGCTTCAGTTGTGTAATGTCTTCTGTCAGAAGAAGCTTTGTCACGTCTGAGAAAATAACTGTGATCATCTTGGTCATTTCAGTTTGGGCTTAGAGATGTCACATTTATAACAGACAGTCTAAACTACAGCTGTGGCGTGTCGAGTTGTAATGATGTAAAGATGGTTAAACCAAAGACACTGCAGCACTGCATTATTGGAATTGCAGGATTTAGTGTTTTTCTTTTAAAATTAATGTATTATAGTGAGTAAATACAAGTTTGTCTTGGTCTCCTGCTTATTGATTTTGGCGTCTTATTAAAATTTGTCTGTCACAGTCATCAGCATTTATGTTGGTGCATGGCTGCATCACTTTAATAGGGAATCGTAGTGTTTTGACCTTTCCCTTGGATAAAATAATTACATCATACACTGTAGCCTAGCCTACTGATAATAATGTCATGAAGGGTAGAAATGTCTTATAAACTTAGTACTAAGTAGTACTAAGTACTTTTATTGTTTATACAGCTATAAGGTTTACGGTTGTGAGAGACAACTAGGACAACTAAGTTTTACTACACTGTTAAAAAAATAAACACTTAAACAACACAACCTAGATCTTCATGAATGAAATCTTCCAGTTGAAAATCTTTATTCATTACATAGTGGAATGCGTTGAGAACAAAATAACACAAGAATGACCTGTATTCACTCCCCACAACATCCGGACATGCTCCTGATTAGACGACGGATGTTCTTCTGAGGGATCTCCTCCCAGACCTGGATCAGGGCATCAGTCAACTCCTGGACATTCTGTGGTGCGACGTGGCATTGGTGGATGGAAGAAGACATGATGTCCCAGAGGTGCTCGATTGGATTCAGGTCTGGGGAACGGGCAGGCCAGTCCATAGCATCAATGCCTTCATCATGCAGGAACTGCTGACACACTCCAGACACATGAGGCCTAGCTTTGTCATGCATCAGAAGGAACCCAGGGCCCACTGCACTAGCATAGTGTCTTACAATGGGTCTGAGGATCTCATCCTGGTACCTAATGGCAGTCAGGGCACCTCTGGCTAGCACATAGAGGTCTGTGCAGCCCTCAGAGGAAATACCTCCCCAGACCATCACTGCCTCACCTCCAAACCGGTCATGCTGGAGGATGTTGCAGGCAGCAGAACTTTCTCCACAGAGTCTCTCTTTGTGAACCTGCTCTCAGACATCTGAAAGGGTGGAAGAACACAGGGCGCCAATGGCGAATCTGCCAATCCTGGTGTTCTCTGGCAAATGCCAATCGGCCTGCACAGTGTTGGGCTGTGAGCACAGGCCCTACTTGTGGATGTCGGGCCCTCATACATTTCTCATGTCTGTTTCTGACAGTTTGAGCAGAAACATGCACATTAGTGGCCTGCTGGAGGACATTTTGTAGGGCATTTCAAAATATTACTAATGAATAATTTGTTATTATGGGATATACATTTATTTGCTTTAATGCCAATAATTAAATACCAACATTAGCTTAGACTGGACTGGGACTCAGGGACAGGGGCTCGTATTATGATTTTAGTGATCTGATATTACATATATAGTTATGTATAATGGACCCCACACATGTAGTCAGAGGAGAATGTTTTCTTCAGTGAGTTTTTCAAAAGTGGTAGTGAGGTTTTCCAAATGCTGTACTCAAGTCCTACAATATCCCTCTCACCTTCTCAGGTGAGGTCTGACTGGGTGTGGCTAAGCTACTTTGAGAGCTTGTGCAGAGGTTGATATTTTTTACAGTGTGTTTTTTTTTCA
>OMLM01004424.1:107021-139120 GCA_900302695.1 Helostoma temminkii | reverse complement strand
TGGGGAGGGGGGTATCTGCTGCTGCCTTTGACACAGGAGTGCATGAATTCCTGTGCTACTTGAGTTTGATAAAAAAGAAGAGTGAGGGACCCAAGCAGTAATTCTCTCATTTTCACGACATCTCTGGGCCATTTTTTTTTTCCAAATTCCCAGATCAAACAGGCTGCAACAAAAGGCCCCAAATCCCCCCTCCGCTCTCCTCCTCCTGCTCTCTCTTTCCAAAATTAGTTAAGCCTCTCAGCTCCATCATCCTCAACATGGCTCGCATCAACAACCCTACGCTGCATCGCAAATGCTGCATAGCCTCTGAAATCCAACCCTCCTCACACACACTCCTCTTCAGCCCCCTCCCTCAAAACACACTGAAGATGAGGAGTGAGGGGGGGAAGAAAACTCCCCATGTGTCACTCTGAATTTGTACTGAGATAAAATATAAAGTACCCCACAGTCCCTAGAGTTTGTGATTTCACCCCCTCCTTCCTCTTTCACTTGAGTGTTTTGTCTTTTCTGGGGGAATATGTGAAGTCAAAAGGCTGCTCTACAGGAATAAAGAATTTAAAAAAGCATCAGGCGAGGCTGACAGATTGGATGATTCGGACACAGTGACGAGAGAGGAGAGTAAACAAACTAGATTAAGGCGACTGTCCGCCTTCACCGCTCCCTGACATATTGAGGCCTTTTGGTTGCTCCACGTTTCCTTCTGATTAACTCACCCTTTCCTGCCCCGGTTGTTTACCGTCTGGATTCACAAGGTGATGATTCAGGATTTTCAATCACTGTCACACACTTTCATTATCGTCTTTCTTTTTACACTCACCGTGTCTGTGCTGGCAAATTTGCCTCTTTTCGACATCCTTCTCTGCTCTTCAAAAGTTTCTGGTGAGTAGCTCGCCGTCTGAGGTGAAGCGGGGTGAGTGACGCTGAGAGCTAACTCTGGGTTAGTGCCCGGGAAGGTGCTCGCTGCTCAGCTTTAAGTGATCCTGTTTCACACACTTGTCAGTTCTGCAGGCTGGCAGGTCATTACAGCCTCCGAGTTGTCACCAGAGCAGTTAATGTTAATCTAATGCTAATGTTCATGTTTGCTGGCTTCCTTGAGCTAAGGACACCTACTTCTGGAACAGACGGTGCTCTGGTAGCATCATTACTTCCTTAGCATGGTTCAGTTTAGCTGCACACCAGCAAGTACAGGGTGGAGATGGAATTTTTCTCACCTCAAGCTGTGCAGTGGGGTAAAACAAACACTTAAAACAAAGCTAAAACACAACTCAATTGACCATTCATCCTCTGAGGGAAAATGACCATTGCGTCTTCAATTGACCCTCAAATCGAGTCCCAGACCAGCAAAGCGTGAACTCAGTCAGAAAAGAACAAAAAAAAAGAAAAAAAAGAACACTCATCAATTTAATCATCCCCCGTCCACAGATTTCAAGCTAATTATTCCAGCCTTTAATTATTCCATCCGACTGCTGTTGAGATCTCTTAAAGACGGCTGGATTAGTGGATTTGGAGCATTAGCTTGGAGGGTTGGCAGACCTCTGCACTGTGATTCAGGGGGCTGAGAAATGCATCTTCAAAAGGTACCTTGAGCAGCACCTTCACAGGATCATTACACTGGATAAATCCATGGTAAGTTGCTTAAAAGCGTGTAAAGGTGAGCCACGTTTAGGTGCAGACATTTGAGGGAGGAGGCAAACTGGATGTGACTTAAGCCTTGCAACAGTGACACTGTTTAAATCACTTTGGAAGCAATTGTTTACAAGTTACTTAAAAGGCTTATGTCAACTTGGCTCAACATCACGGGACAAGGAAAACTTCACGAGTGGATACTTTGTGTTTTCAGACTGACTTTAAGTCGGTGCACTTCACACGCTGCACCGTCACAGTCCGCGTTCAGTGGAATCACTGAAGATGCACTTTGAGCTAATGTTTTAGTCTTTTGTGTTGTGTCATGTTGAATCAGTTCAGAGTGAGAGTGAGTGCTTTACACACGCTGCGATTCCTCACTATTGAAAGTCAATTGGTGCTTTCGGAGCTCAAAGTCAAGATGATGGAGTTAAACTCTTTAAAGATGCTTCCCATCATCCTGCTAGCCCTCCTTTTAACTCGCACACACACCAACACGCAATTCTGAGAAATGAGAGCAGCTCGTCCTGCGGCTGATGGAGATGTTTTGAAAGCAGGTCGGGAAAGGTTAGACCAAGAAACATGGAGCGGGGCAGTGAAAAAGACAAAAAGAATCTTGCTTTTTAATTATTTTATTAAGAGCCTTGATGCTATTAAATGCCCCAGATACATTCACCCTATAGTTCTCAATTGGACTTGACAGTTGCTGCATTACCAACAATAAATATAGCAAAGGGCTGCGCCTGAGGCCAGAAAGGACCCCTAACTATGACCCTCATATTTAATGATGAAAACAAGCAAGCACACACGCCGCCTCGCTCGAGCACATGCATGCACGCACACACATTCAGCCATCCTCTCTGTGCTGTTACACAAGCACATGGGGTACTTCAAAAACACTCCTTTGCACATTCACATCATCTCTGCGCTTTTGAAATGCATTACAAATACTATACACAATTGGATGGCGGAGAGTGAGCACAACTGGATAAAAATAATGATGGACACGTTATTCCAGCGATTGTTCTTTTCACAAAATGTCCTATATTTCCTGACATTGTATTGACAAACATTAAATTGTTTTTAATCCCTTCATATATTTGCATTTTTCTTTAGAAATATCGTGACAAGTTTAAACTGAATACATATAAAACCAGTCTGTGTTTAGTTTAGTTAAACAATCTAGGGCACGGCCTGTGATGGTCACCTGCATCATCTGATTGGCCGCCCCTATTGTTTGTATCGTCATTTTGAATTTTGTAACGAGATGGATTTCTTCCTAATGTTAGCTCAAAGCATCGTGGTGCCAAAATAAGAATTGCACAGAGCTGATACTCTAAGCTTGTTAAACTAGTGCTTTCTTTTAAAATGCTAATACTTTCTCCACCAAATGTTCACCAATTGTTTCGCGTTCTTTCAATATTAATACTACATTTAAACATTTTTAATAGAGCGGCTGAACAAGGCACGACATGTAACAAAAACACACTGTCAGAGCAGAGGAAACATACTTTTTTACTGGAAGGAATTTTTGGCAAAACATATCAACTTACAGTACTGTCACCATGTCAGCAAAAGACTCCACAGGGCTTCAAACAAGCAAATAAAACACACAGCAATTTACAGGCAAGATGGAGATTTTTTAAACTTTGACAGTGCAGCCAAACCTGACAAATAATGAGTGAAAGAGAACAAACAGTGAACAAATTCATCCTTTGTGATTTCCATCTAGTAAATAAATATGTTTTCACAACGCGGCAAGTCTGGATGGAGTGTGGTTTGGCTGCGTGAAGCCAGGTGTCACTGGCACAATACAATAAAACAGCAATATTTGCTGTCAGGTTGTACAGCTTAGGTTGTTACTTCAAGTTCCTGTCAGAGTTTGGAGCTCCTTTTCAAAAATGGCCTTTTACTATGCTAGCAGTAGCGCTAATCAGTTGTCCCTGCAGTGATTTGGTGGTAGCAATGTAGCTTCTGTCTACGACTACAATAAAAACTAAGAGGCAAGCATTTAAGGTTAAACTATGTGGTATTCACAGAGTCTGTGTGCAATACGCACACTGTCATTCTCGCTGTACTGTTACAGTACAGTGCATATCACAAACGCTAAGTCTGTGCGAACTCGTATACAGGTACACAAAAGCTTGTACAAACACACTCACATACACACTCCCACAGACAACTCTCCAGGCATGTCATTAGGCTGGAGGGTGCTAGAGTTTCCCATTGGCAAAGGCTCCCTCTTGGAACTGAGGGATGAAGCTCTTGAAGTACGCCCTGGGTGGGTGGGTGAGAGAGAGAGAGAGAGACAGAGAAAGAGAGTGAGAATTTACAGCAAATGAAATGTCAAAATGTGACAATAATTGTGTTTCAACTGCTTCAAAGCATCAACAAATTCACTGGGTCAGTCCCAACGGCAGCAAGTATCAAAGCAGGAGGAGAGAATGTTTTTAAGTGTTCCAGCTGTAGGAGATATGAGCTGTCTCTGTGTTCACACTTTTTAGAAGTGAAGATAAAAAAAAACATATTCAGATGTTATATTCAACTATGTGTGTTTGTCTCAGGTTAGACTAAAAGTAAATAGTTTAAGTTTAACATAGTGAGAAACATGCTAATGTAAGTCAGGTGAGAACCCAACTTCTGGGGTGTAATGATTCTCCACAGTTCACTTCATATCTATTTTTATCGTTTGGTGCAGGTTTTTATTACATTGCTAATTTTCGGAACACTAAACACTAGACCAACACCGATAATCTACACTGTGTACTGTCCCTGAACGCCTCACAACACAGCTTCAGAACCATTCCACACCTGATGACGACCTAAATCACGATTAAGTTCATGTGTTAAAATGTGTTAAAATAACCACATGACTAGAATGAGAATAGGACCCACAGTGGGATACACTGGATCTTTCCTTTAAACAACATTAGCTTAGCCAGAGCTCACATAGTAAAATTCAGGAGTTCGTACAAGTACTTGAACAAAGAAAGAAGTACACACAGATTTTGTGTACAAGAAGTACACAGAATCTGTGACTGAGCAGATTATGTATTGGAATCTAGGGTCACTCTTTCAAATATTTACAGTGGGTATTAACCTTTGCCATTCAAAGACACAAGCACTGTTCAAACACCACATGACGCCTATAGATATACTGTGATGTGGTCAACATGTATTTGAATGTGTACTGAGGGTGGAGTCAAATCTGCGGTTTATACGTAGCACAGGCCACACAATAAGAGCCTAATCTATCATACTTTACCATATGCATATCGCAGGTTATGTTCAATCTGATACATGTCTTGGCTTTGTCACAAACTTAACAGTCCTGAGAGAACACACCTGACATTGTTTAGAGCAGGTTGTGTTTTATTTGCTTTTCACACAGAAGAAAATGTTTTAAGCAGCTGTTAAACCTGAGAAATCTGTACACATTAAATAGTAGAAGTTACTAAACGCATACACTTGAATGCAGCGGGTTCTACTTACTTTGCCCTCTTGGCCATCTCGTTGCCATCCCAGCGCGGGCTGTAGGGATATGACTTCTGCACCTGAGAGTAGAGCTGACCACTATTGGTGAAGTGGTACACAGACTGGAAGGTGAGGGTGGGCTGGTCCCTGGGGAAGTACAGTGGAAGATCCACTGCAGAGAGCAGAGAGACATTTATAAGTTAATGATATCACGTGATCTAAGCAGATCAGAAACACATCACAGTAAGAATGTGTGTACTACCGTGCACTAGGAAGCAGAAGTCTTTCCACATGAGCAGAAGTGTGAGTTTTGTGAATCCCTCAGCATCATACTCCACCACCCCCCTGCAACACAAAAACAAATTCTAAGTAGGTCTTATTTTACACCTACACTGCGTTGCTATAAAAACACAGACAGTGACACTTAGCCACAGAACACATGCCGTGATCACGTCAGTGTAGGATGTGGTCCTGGACGGTCAACTCACATTCCAAAGTGGCTGAGGAAGGCAGCGATGTACTCCCTCCTCTTGTGATAGCCTTGGATGACATACTGCACCTAGAGAAAGCACTGTGCTGTTAAATGCTTTTCAATAGAGTCGGTCAAACGTAACAAGACAGACTGAACGTATCTTAATACAAACTCTGAAAACATTTAATAAGAAGCCTCAGAGGCAGGCTAAAATACACACAAAGACCACCAGTAAGTGTAAAGACAAGTGAAGCCATAAAAACCTCTCTACTCAGAAATCTGTAAAATAAAAATGTGTTAATGTGTTCTGTATCTAACCAATCTTTAAGTGAGTGAAAAGGAACAACATGCAAATGAAGTGATGTGTCAGGATTTACTGGACTAAATCCAGTGATAATCAGGTTATAAGCTGACCTTGTAGTGTGTATCATCATCAAGCAACATCAATCACCACTACAAAGCTATAGTAAATACCTTCTGAGCCTTGACAAATGTAGAAAACATGATCAGTCACAATGGATGTGTACTGGTAAACCAGCAGCCTTTGTTGGTTTTTAAAAGTAAAAATCAGTTTTGAACAACAGATGAGTTATTAGGCTGAAGTATATGAAGTCGGGGTTGGGGTTCGACGACAGTAACGTTACTGAATTCAAAGGCATCTAGTAGAACTGTGTGGTTCATCTGAGGACAGGACATGAGACTGTCGTCTTACCCACTGGTACTGCATAGTTGTGATTACTCATCAACCATGTATAAATGACAGCACTTTGTGAAAAAGGAAAGTAGTAATATCTGATACACACAGTAGCATGTGTGACAGGTCTCATCTCAGCAAGTGCTCTTAAACACAGACACACACTGTGACTCACGCTCCTGTTCAATTATGTTTACATGGGACAGTGGAGGTGGCAGCTTAGCTTTCTCAAAAGCTGCAAGGCCACATACTCATACGATTATTGTTTAGCAAAACTGCCACTGTGTGTAAATGTGTATTTAATTTTTCAAGGGAAGTGTGAATGACTGAACTTTCACACCCATGCTGGGAAAGGGTTTCCCGCCCCCACTGTCACTGTGACTTGCAGCAGCCTCCTTTTATTGTTTTGCCTGGAGGTTTGAGTGATGCAACATAAGTGATCTCGGTCTGCAGGTATTCAAACCTGCCCGCACCCATGACTCCCTCGCCTGTGGATCCATTTATTGTGTTTGCTCATGTACTGTATCAGCAGATGCTGTGATGCAATAATGCCGGAAGTGCTTCCTGCTGTGTGATTAAGAAATCTCTTCTCTCCCTCTCTCTCTGTCACATACACGATCGCACCACCCCTGCCCTTCATATTATAAAAAAGTTACTGGTCTGTTGTCCGACTACAAAATCATTTGAAAAATGTATTATTTGAAATGAATTATTATTTGAGAAGATCGACGCGCACAGTATGTATCAAAAGCCTTATTATGCAGGAAAATCTCACTGGGAAAACAGAGTAATAACTAAAAGAAAAAGAAGACGTAAAAGAATTGTGAGTGTAGAACACAGACCCCAGACCTGACCGCTTGACATTTATGAGTAATTAAAATGCAGTCTTCTTTGTGCCTTCTAACTGACCCTAGTCACAGAGGAAATGTCACATACCAAATCTTCATATCTGTGTGAAAGTACTGCTCACAGGTAACAAATATCATGACTCATTCTTAAGTTTGCTGTCTACTCAGCTTCTGGGAAATCCACTCCACGTACAGCTCATTGCAATTTCCTTTATGTACAATAAAGAAGATATCTACACATTAATCCATCTGATGACTCATGACTCTTTGGTGGCAGAGTTTTTTTTTTTACAGACACAGAAAGCTATGAAAGAAGTGTCAGCCACAAATGATTAAAGACGGTGACTTAAAAATGAATGTTGAATGGGTTATAATAAAGTTGAAACAACAACAATAAGACAAACAAACACAAATTAAGCCTACCACACTACCACAGCTTGGTAGTGAAACGGCTGCCAGCATCATTTATTTTATGTTGCTTTCTATACACTAAACTTCACTTAGAAAAATCCTCGTTTACCATGATAACATACTCTACATAATATAGCAAAATGAATAGAAAATATAGTCACTGACATCAAGTTGAACAATAATTGCGTTCTTCAAACTTCAGCCAGAAAATCAGTTACAGTGTTGAAGATCTTGGACATTGCATTTGTCCATTTGTTGACCTAATCTAAAGAGAGAGTTCAGTCCATACTCCCTGAAGAGCCTCTCATAAGTTGCATTGACTCGATGAGCACTTCTTAGATACCACATGGTCAAGCTGCTTCCACAACAGCTCAGTAGGGATTGAGATCAGGTGAATATGCTGACCGCTTCAGTACAGGCAGAATACCAGCTGATTGCTTCTTCCCTAAATGCTACTAGCATAGTTTAGAGCTGTGCTTTGGGTCACTGTCCTGTTGTTGGACCAAAATGGTTTCAGGGTACAGGGTAGAGTGACAGCATTTCTTCTTCATGATTCCTATTACCTTGTCCAAATGTTCCACTTTACCACCACCACAGCAGCCTCAGACCTATGAGTACATAATGCCTGACAGTTTCTTTGTGATCCAAACACCTCAGACCTTTCGTAATCATGACCCAGAGTCACAGCAGAGGCGGCTTTTAAAGGTCCTCATACCAAATCAAATGGGCAAGAGTGGTTTCAAGTACTATGCACCTTGATTCTGGAAGTTAGAGTTATGATGTTGTGTATATGCAAAATATAGCAGAGACTGCTACAGGTTCTAGTCTGTTCTTCCTCTGTATAGTAATACATCCAACACCATGCAATCCTCAGTGGTTTCTACTTCATTTATTTATTTTATTTTATGTATTTAATTGAATTTAAGGTTTAATCTTGTTTTCTCAAAGCAAACAGCGTTTAGTGGTACGAGTTTGTTCCAGTGTTTGGATAGTATCATTAAGCCAGTGCCATAATATTTTTATTATATCGTAATTGAAAAGTGACATTTTGGCCAAACCTGAAAATAAGGCCCATGCTGTACCTGACTATCGCTATCTTGTCAAAAAAAAAAAGAGGTGCCAGGTGCTGCAATGAGCCAACACAATCATAGTCACAGCTGAGGTTTGTGGCAGTATAGCTGCCTCAATACACTCATAGCATCTGGAATAAGTGGGAGGAAACCAGTGATTGTTGATGGTGTTAACAGAACAAAACTGATATGTACAATGATCTTTTCTTGTCTTCCATTCTACCATTCTTCATGTTTTTGTTCATAAATCTCAAAACTCTCTGGTATACAGAAGCCAAAAACTGCTGTGCTGCTTTACTTACTTTTTCAACTTCTGTTTTCCTACTTTTATTTTTCAGCTAAAACAATGCTCTAGAGCTACTCCTGCTATGCAACGTGCCATATGTCTGCTGCTGAATAATTCCAGATGACACTGTCACTAGCGTTAGCTAAGACACAAAAGTGGAAGTTGCTTTAATATTTCAATTATCATCAAGGGTGAGACTTTTAAAATACATGCATGTTTATTGTTTGAATACATTTCAAACACACAATAAAGGGCGGCAGAATTGATGTTCCTTCCTTAGTCTTGCACTAGACCTCAATCAATGCCAATATCTGTGACCTAAAAATATAAGTATAAATATAAGGCTATTATATATTTTTATGAGGGCAGAGTAACCTACATTCACCTTTCTCTGTCTGTAGTGTTAAAATTGCCTTCACATGTTGCTTCTCACTAAGATATCTTAGTGTCATAATTATCCATTATCTGCATGTTTTGCTTAAATACTATGAATTCTAAATTGGAATAGACCCTTAGATATAGATATTTCAGGAGCTGACTGATATTTTAAATTACAGCTAGAAATGGTTACCAAACAGGTGCTGGTTTACTCTGCCAGCTGCAGTGCTGTCAGGTGGGGCAAGAGGTTTGTTGCATTATAACCAGCTCTTACAAGCAGAGTAATCTCTGAAGCTAAATGTTTCCATTTATTTTACTAAATTTCAGAACAGCATGCAGTGCTTAGTGTGTTTTACACTTTGCATGCTGAAAAGAGCCAGTGGCCCGGCTTGAAATCAACGTGGGAGTGATGAGTGATGTGGCTTAGAAGCACCACATATCTTGCATTGTACGCTTACATTTGTATTTGTAGTTCCTCTGTAAAGTAGTGATGGTGAAATTATGAGCAAGACTCTTCCTTCCCTGTGTCACAACGCCTTTATCTGCTATTGACTCTGCTTTTCAATGTGCCTTTCCAAACACAGGATACGACATCCACACTTTCAGGGAGGTGGGGGGAGCAGCTCTCATAATGCAGGACTTAAAACACCAGAGACACGGAGATCAGTCAGCGACACGATTGTTCTAGACAGTAGCAGTACGCTGGTCAGAATACAGGTAAACAGGGAAAGAAGGAGGGTATCTGTGTGTGTGTGTGTGCATGTGTGTGGGGGTTGGGGTGGGCATTTGCCCTGAGGGAAATGGCATTACATCGTGTCTACACTGAATATCTACCTGTCAACCTGGGGAGGCCAGGGAGCGCTCAGATGGTCTATGGAAGTTGGCCAGTACACCCACGTCGGCAGATGCCTGACACACGTGGGTGAACGCACATACACATACTTAGACACACATCACCAGCTTTTCTGCACCGAGGGTTACAAATATGAAATATCCGATTCACATGCCTGTAACGACTTCACATAAAGAGCAAAAAATATTGTAGAAAATAATTAAAAGGAAGCTTGCGCACACATACCAAGCAAATATATCAAAGAGTGAAATGAGTTACAGTTTACCTTGTTGGTGAGTAACTGGCACACTTGAGGGACATAGTCAATTAGGCATCCTCCATTGGGGAATGCTGGGATATGAAGTGCAGAAGAGCCTCCCAGGGCACTGATTGGATAAAAAAAGACAAGAGTTTGATTAAAAGTGCTTATTGTTATAGCTGTATATCATTAAGCGTTATAGGCTGCTATATATCTACACATCAAATTCCCTTCAAATGTCATTTTCCATCATATCTTAAACTTTATTGTTCATTGTACTGTGTTCACTGAAAAGAACAGACATAAATCCATAACATTTATTTGCTTATTAGTGGTAGAATTTGTGGAATAAAAAGTTAAATAAAATAAAGGAGTGACTCATGTCTGTGGCATCCTCATTCTCCTTCACTCGTTCATTTTGACATCCTCCTGGTTCAACGCTGCAGCACAGCTCCATTAATGATAAGCGGATGCCTGTTTAATCAGGAAATCTGCTGCCGTAGCTCCCCAGTGACTAACCAACTGAAGTAGACTTTTTTTTTTTGATCTGGGGTGAAACAGAGGGAATACCCTGAGGATGGGTTAAAGGTCTCAAGGAACCGCTTATAGGCTTTTAGTGCTCATTTTAAGACACATAGAAAACGATTTCCTCCATTGCTTTCTATTTCCATTTCACTCTTCATTAGAGCTGGAGAGTAGATGCAGTGGATGACTGCTGTTTACCAGGTTACGCATGCATGATGTACATAAATAGCACATATTCTGCAACGTTATATCAAAGATCACATATGTTGATATGCTGTACTTGGGCCTTGTTCTTTGGTTGATTTTTGTCATTACACCACCAAAGAAACATATTTTTTTAATTTTGTCACTGTAGCAAGATGATAAATAGCAAGAATTGCACAATTTTGAAAACTCCAAAGAAAAAGGGAGTAATAAGGAGTAAGGCGGAGCACCTCATGATGCACTCTACCTTACAGTCATAACCAAAACCCACAGCTGCTTATGGGAAAAATAACAGGTCAGGAAGAGGCCAACAGTTACTGGACACGTAGTCTTGACTGTACTTGCACACCGGCTGTATTCAGAATAACTAACCACTACAGCTCAGCTTTTATTGATCATGAGAAATATTAAAAGTAGCTGAAGATAAGCATCCATAAAGATTCAGACATGTTAACTGTGGTCTGTAGTCTGATGCTCGACTGAATATTAATAAGGTCGTATTCACAGAGAAGGCTGTCATGAAGCCATTTTCATTGTCAAAATCCTTTTCTCTAAAACTCAAAGCCACCATTTACAGTAAGCTTTGTGCACGTAATTAGCATTAGTCTGTGCATTTTGCCATGCACCAACAAATGGTCGATTGAAAATGGCTTACAGAAACGAGGAGGGAAGCCTTTGAAAATGAAAATCTAAATGATGCCCATCTATCCTCCCACAGATCTAAGAATAGCTCCATATCATTCAGATGGTAATGCGGACAAAGGCACAAAATAGATGCTGGTGTGTTTGTCATTTGTGTTAAAGGCAGGCATGTGAACAAATGTGATGTGTTTTGTGTTTCACTGGTTTTGCTTCTTGAACACACATTTGAATAGAGCCTGACTAGACTCCGGTCTCAAACTGCCTTTTACCGTTGGCATCAATGCGCATTTCACTTAAACATAATGTACGATTGATGTTCATACTATAATTTGCATCGTTAAGTTACATGTACTACAGCATCTGTACTTGTAAGGAAGCAGAAAACTACTTCAAAATGAGTCCTGTTCCTGTCATGTGTCAATTCTGTGCAGAAATGCTGCCAAGTTCTTCTAGTCAAAGCTTCTGGAAATGTGTTCTGTGGTCAGATGTGTCCACGATTCAGTTTGCTTTCAGGAAAAGTGGACAAAAAAAGACAATTCAGACTGTTCATCAGGTGCAAAAGCCGACATCCATGATGGCATGGGCATAATGAATGTGTGAAGATACCATCAATGTGAGGGCGTATTATGGGCTTTTAGAGAGACATATGCTGCCATCAGGGCAATGGCATTTCCTGGGATATTACTTGAGGAGGATGCCAGGCCTCATTCTGTGCGTTCTACAACTGTGTAGCTTTGTTGACACAGTGTACATGTGTCATCCTAAAGCAAATGTAGGTGTATCATGAAGAGGAGACAATAGTGAGCACAGACAACAGAGCAGCTAAACTTTTGCATCCAGCAAGAATGGGCAAATATTCCAATTGTAAAACTGCATGAATTTTCAGTTTGTTGAGAGAAAATACATATATTACAAAATGTAATCAAGTTTGTCAGTGAAATTACTGAAAATCTTTTGCTTCTATTTTTGTCAGATAAATAAAGGTTTAGCCATATTAACAAATGAAGATTTTACTTTTTATTGCATTTTCAGAAGAACCTATTTTTTCTGAAACACACTTAACCTCTGCTACAAATGCTGCCCAGACAACATACTTTTAGAACATGGATAATACTTTATTACATCAGGCTGTATAAACTGCCATAACTGAGAGTCAAACATCTGGAATTTAGCTCAAGGTCAAGCTGTGGGGGAGTCTTAGATAAGGCAACAAACACGCAGCCCATATTTAAACAGGTTCTCACAATCTGTGAAGATGAGATACAACTAACAAACAAGACAAATATTAAAGGGCTATTCCAGTGACTTAGCTTTACGTTTTATTACAACTGTGGGTTTCACATGATGCAGATAAAAAAAAGTGAGCAAAAAATATAAGCAACTCCAGATTTCCAGAAAATGCAGCCAATAGTATCTTCCCCTTATGGCCTAAAGAGGCCATAATAACCTTAAACTAAGTCGATTAAATCTGGGTCATCTTCTGAGGCTGCCTCCAGAATGACCGGAGACACTGTACAACTATTTTCACAGCCAGAGTAGCACTCCCCATCAGCAGCAAACTGGCCTTTATCTATGAACTCTGGAATTCCCCTTGAGTCAGACAGTAGGCAGAGAGAAAGCAGAGCGAACACTGACCGACCGAGTGATATACACCCATAATAAACTATTATAATAAGAACAAATACAGAATACACATAGACACATGTACATTCGATACATAACACACAACTGATTCAATGTCGCTGAAGTGATACTTTTTTTATTAGTAACCCAGTGTTGGCAGACTTTGTGTATGAGCTTTCAATTACTTTAAACTGAGCTTCCTGTGGGTGGGCTCACAATCTAGACATAACAGTGTTTTACTTTCCAAGTGGCACCCTGAAGAGTCCCTGCTTCTGTCTCCACTGGTGACACTGCTCTCAACACTACCCACACATACCGCATTCATCATGCAGACATGCTGGCTAACATAGCCCCTCTGAGCAATGCAGCCTACTGTATGACATATTTACAGTAGACATTGTACATGCACGCATGTAAACAAGCACACACACATAGACAGGCTCGCTGTACAGTGACAGGGTTGCCTGTGACTTCATCAACCAGAGAGATTATCCTGTGTGACTCAGGTGGATGGTGACGAAGCTCAGTTTGTTTGTTTATGTGTGGTTTTATGTTAGTGTGTGTGTGTGTGTGTGTGTGTGTGTGTAAGAGATAGAGTGTGTACGACAGTGTGAGAGCAGATAAAGGCTCAAGTGGAAAGAGGGCAGACATGATTCATTAGAAAAGTGAAAGATACAGCCAAGAAGAACTGTTCGGAGATTCAAATGTAGTTTCAAAGCAACAACATTTCCATTTTGATTGCCTTCTTCATTTCCTAAAGCCTGGAGGGTTCTCAGAGGCCCACATATGACTCTGTTTGTTGACTGTTTAGACTAAATAACATCCTATTCTTCCTCTGTGACTAGGCACTGTGCCCTTGGCCTATGGCAATAGGAGTCAGTAACCTTTCTATTACGAGTGACCCAGCTGACGTAGCAGTGCTGAACTGTACTGTGATTCTTTATTCATCACCCTTTTAGACAAAACCAGACTATAATGCATGGAAGCATGTCAAAATGTTCCTATTGACCACCTCCACACTTTCAACTGGCAGCAGTTAATGGATTTACCAGTGAGGTTGGTGGGCGCGGTCACATGAGAGCCACATAGCTACCTGTAGGTTGCAGCGTACTGTACATCGCTGGATTTACTAATGTTGAGTGATAACAACTGAGAGCTGCAGGTGAGGTGGTCTGCGAAGCGGGCGACACTGCAGGCATGGGCCAGACTGATGACAAACAAATTGCTGAGATGAAGTATTTGGATCAGAGTTGATATTTTGAATGCAATAAATTAGAAATGCCAGGGATCAATATAATCTTCATCAGAATCTTCTAGCAAACTCTGATGCAGTCCTCCTAGTGAGAAAGCATACTGAACCAAAACAGGACCAAAAGCTGTGACTCACATGATTTGAGGGCAATGGTTTATGTGTAGATTTTAATTTCTTTTACTGGCACAGCTCCTCACACTCAAGGCATTCCATTTTTAAATCACCAGGTGGCTCTAATTTGAAGCAGTCAAGGGAAATGTAATCTCATGTTAGATTTGTGCCACTTCAGCAACATGGCAACTAATGGGGGACAATAGCTTCTTTCGTACAAAAATTGTTTTAAATGGAAACATTCATTTATTAATAACAACCGCCAAATCATTTGTTAACTTTTAAACATGCTATTTTCACATTTAAATTCTTTTAATGCCACTTTTCTGCTATAAATAAATAAATGTGCTCAGACATTAAGCAAAAACACACATTGTATTCCAACCACTCGAAATTAAAGGTGAATTATGAGGGTACTACCAATAACAAAGCGGCATCACAAAACTTGCATGCTTTATACACACAATACAGAAGTGGCAAAGCCCTTTGAGCTGCTGAGAGTCAGAGATGTGTTTAGACTGTTGACTGGGTTCACCGGGTTAGTAGTGAATTTGTTTTATCACACAATGTCTGACTGTGACAAGATGTTCTCAAAACCTTGAAAAATATCTGATCGAAATGCAAAGATTTTCAAAGGCTATAAAACACCTCTACAGACCCTGGATAAGGGACACACACAAACTGTACACCCACACAGGCACATGCACACACACATTCCCTCTTTCTCTCTCTCGCACATATACACACACGAACATCGGCAGGCAGGCAAGAATGCATGCGCACACACATGAGCGCGCACAAACACACACACAAATGCACACCTAAAGGCAAATGCAGATACACAAACATTAGTGCACTGCAGCCTAAAACTGTCTCTCTGTGTTGATTTTTCTGGGCTCCTAAATCTGCTTTGGGGGCAGAGACGGTGCCCACTCGATTCTTTTATGCAATGCAGCAGGTTTTCTGGGGGAAGGAGAGATGTATCCAACTCATCTCATGAGCGCAGTACAATCAGGTAAACGAGAAGTAAAAGTGAAAATAAAAAGAGCAATAAGACTGGTTATAAAACAGTTGGAGAAGGAGACAAAAAAAGCAAGCAGGATAATTTAAGACTGCAGATGTGTAGTTCTTGCCGATGACTGCAAAGGACACAATCTAATTATGTTTTAAAATCTTTCATTATTACAGACCTAAAAAAGCCAGGCTAATGAGCATTTTATTGTGGAAGGTAACTGCTTGAAGAGACACTTTCTTCTGGCACAAATCTGTTAAATAGCAATGTGCAGTTAGAAATGTTACTTTTTCTTATCTCTGGCTTCTTAGTTGATAAGTTGAAAATTACAATATATACATTAAAATGTCAAAAACATTTTTTTTTGATTAAATGGAATCATATATAGGAGAGAAATTCCTTAAGTTAATTCCCTTTCCTTCCTTGGTGTTACATATATACTGTTTGAAGCTGAGTGCCCATGTTACACATAGGGCCTGATTTACTAAGATCCCAAACAGTGAGCACAAACTTGCATTCGCACAATTTGTTGATGGGTGTCATGCGGATGATCTACAAAGAAAAATTTCCCAACATTTTGAGTGTTTAACTGATGTCAGAGTTTTAGCACATTCTTTGATTTCTCTTTCTTTCTTTTGTATCCCTTTATCCGTGCAGAACCACATTCCATCTTTACTGGAAAGATCAATGCTATCCTGGAGAATCCTCCTCTCTGCCACTCCAGACTGTCCAGTTCCAGTCCTACTACAGATTTTACCTTCTTGATCAGCTTGTTCAGTCTGTTGCCCTCACCAGCCTCGATGCCACCTCTCCAACATGCGAAAGCAAAGAACAGAGCACTAGCTACCATTGACTGATAGAACATTTTCAGTAGCTTGTTGCACACACACTGGTGCAACAAGCTACACAAGATGCATTTTAACACGTATTTGCACTTTTGAACCTGAAAATGAAGTAATTTTGCAGAGCCTGAGTATAAAATATAAATCCTAAAATAGGCATAATGGCCCCATTAAGCCTGCCACAGCACAGGTGGTAGTGACGCAACTAGTAGGAAGCAGGGAATACATTTTGGTTTCAGTTTCACTGTTACGCTTTGTGGTGCATAGGTCAGAGCCATAGATCGTAAACTATCAGGCATAAACTCTCTGCATGGGCTTCACATGCACACACACTGCCTCAGGCTCCATGTGATCATCATCATCATACTGAACATTGGCTGAGCAGCCGACAAGCAATATATGACACTGATGCAAGATATGAAAATCCTATAATGTAAAATGTAAAATGAATTCATGAAAGTATTTGCAAATTTATTTAAAATCAAAACTGAAATCTCTCATTTAGAAAACATATTCTGGCTTCTGGACAGAACAAATATACTGTGGCAGAATTATGGTAAGCAGTGATCAGGACTTTGGAACACAGTGGCCTCAGTACCTGTGAAACTGACAACATAATTATGTGGAAGGAGGAGTAGAATGAGGTGGATGAGTCGGTGTTCCCTCCAAACAAAGCTTTAAACCCCATAAAACATCTGTGGAAGGATCTCGGAGAGAGTTTTAAGAGAATCTGTCTGGAAAAACAAGAAAACTGTCCAGATGTTAGCGCTTGTAGAGACTTAGCCATGAAGACTCAAATCTTTGTCTATATTTTGTTACAGGTCCTTTTACAAAGTAACTAATTAAGAGCGAATAGTTTTCAAAGCCACTGTAAGTCAGCTCTGCACAATTTTTTTGATGCATTTTGTGAGATTCCTTTATAAAAATGGGTTCCACAGACATCGGTAAGTTTGATTTGCCTGTTGCTCATATCCATAATTATTCTATGAGGCAGTATCGAAGCAAACACACTCCAAACAGACTTTAGTCACTTAGTCTAATGCCCTTTCTCATAACTTTCCTGTTTTGTTGGAATTCTCTGAAAAACCATGAACTTCCTTTTTTGGTCTTATTACAACATGGCCTCCACATAACTGTTAAAGAAATAATTTGGCTTGACAGCAAGTTCCACCCAAAAATATGCCTCCAAAGCAATATTTTTTTATCCTCCAAATTCTTACCTCTATTTAACACTAAAACACTGGTTTAAATAAGGAAGAAAAGAAAATGACATGAGCTATACAGCTTAACACCATGCCTTCCACAGTATACTTTATTGTAGATGGCCTGTAAAGCATTACATAACAAAAGAACAGTGACTCTTAAGCAGGTAAATGTCTAAGCCTACAGAATAACTCTGATTGGACTTCTCATAATCAATAATATCTACAGAAAAAGAAGCAAATACAGTGTGGTGGTGCAGTCCCATCAAAGAGAAGAGCCGATGCAACAGTCTACGCACACTGTACATTATTGGTAAAATGTGGGTGTCTGTCGGCTATTTCAACATCTTTTCCCCCCTTGCCACTCGGTAAGGCAGAAAACATTACAGTGATGGTCTGTTTGAAGACACAGGAAGAAAAAGTAACAGAGAGAGCAAGAAAGGGAGAGGAAGAGGGAATAGAAACCGAGGTATAACACTGTAGCTCAGGGGGCTTACAAGTTTGCATTCAGAGCTCTTAGATCCTAGCCCCTGCTGAAGGAGTAACAGTGAGATATCAAACAACTCAGGAGTGATGGGAGAGAAGAGTAGAGAGGTGGAGGGAAGAGAAAAGGAGAGAGAGAGGGAAAAGCTCTCCTCTCCCCTGTGTTGTACGTTGTTGGATTTTTTTTCTTTCCTCGCTGCATTTCAGTTGAGCGAGGGACGACCTTGCTGGGTAGAGCACAGCGCATCTCTCTCTTTTAAGTCCCACTCACTCTCTCGGCTCCCTTTGAGGATCAGCCAGAGGGATCAGCAGAGGAGAGAGAGTGATAGAAAAATGGAGAAAGACGAAGAGAAAAAAAGACAGGCGGCAGACGTGGAAAACAGGAGGGAAAGGGAGGAGGGGGTTGGAGAGCTACGACTGAGTAGACAACACTTAGAAAGTAAATTAAAAAAAGTATGATGCACAGGACAGCAGCGTCGGATGAGGGAGCAAAGGATGGAAGGATGAAAGGACAGATAAGAGAACAATGGACAAAATGACGGGATGACTGATAAACAATGGCATGACAGAGAGAAAAAAGAAACTCCAAACAAACCCACAAAATTCCATAAAATTAAATCCCATTTTAAAAACTTTTTATGGTCTGTATGTTTTCAACAATAGCAAATGAATGCTTTTGCACACTTGGTTGGCGACTCGTTCTCAAGTTCCGCTCAACTTAAACAGAATGCAAACCCATAACCCACATAAACAGACTTCTGTCTTGCAATTTGTCCTTAGTTGACTCCAGGCCTGCCTCAGACTTGTGAATAATACTGACCATTAAACTGGAACCTGCTCATGTGCATGGTAGCTGTTGAATGATGCAGTGTTTACAAGATTACTAATTATGTTGTGTCATCATATCAAAGGGTTGCAAAAAGATAAGACATGTTAAGATCTGTGCTCCTTCCCTTATCTACTATTTTTATTACACAGTGAAACCCATGACTGGATATATGTGCTGTCGGTTCCATACAAGAAACGTCAAGAACGTCTTGAGGAAATTTCAAATTCAGCACAAATGTCTACTTGAATTAAAGGATTAATGTTTAGATTTTGATGGTCAAAAATCAAGGTGACCGCGACCTTAGGGCCATCACATCTATACCTCCCTCCCTTGTGATGGTGATATCACAGGAAGGCCATGAGAAAATGTCTTCTAATTTGGCACAAAAATCCACTTGAACTCAGTGGTGAATGGATATTAGAGGCCATGTGACCTCATGTCTTATTCTTATTAACACTACATCCTAGAAATGCTTGGAGAGAATTTTATTACATTTTGCACAAATGTCCACTTGGACTCATGGATAAAAATATTAGAATAAGAGTCTGGGCAGGCATGCATGAAACTGTAATGTGGCAATCCTACAGTAGTTTAATAAGTCTACATATTTAACTGCATTGGACAAGAGGAATGCTGGACAGTCTGCGGTAGGTCAAAGTACCACAATATTGTCCTTTTCAGTATGTTTATAGACATGTGTACACTTCAAACAAGAAAATGCTCTTGGAACAGACATATAAAACTGAAAACAGACAGATCTGACTCTGACCCCACAGACACTACAGAGGTAGAGTCCAACATTCCTGGACTAGATCTACACAGTCTACTTCTGCTCAGGCGCTTCACAGGAAAAGAAAGAGGAGTAACTTTACCTCACTGCTAATAGCATTGCTGTTTATTGTCCACCGTACTTACACCATGTCACTATATTAACTCAATACCAAACATTTCCTACTGTCACAGCTTCATATTAAAAGAGCTCACAGCTAAACACACTGGCTTTGTCACTGTGATTAGCGATGTCTCTGTTTAATCAAAAATGCCTCCAGAAAACAAGCTCACGTAACAAAAGCAGCACATTAGCAGTGCAGCAGGTTCAGTGCTCCATCTGTGTGCACACAGGAGACTTGAGGCCTAGTATTAAGTGTAGGCGACCTGCGATTTGAAACACTCGGAACCTAATGCACAATCATGGTAGTTTCGTGTGCAAAAAGGAAAAGACTTATGCACAAAAAACCTATATAGTGCCTTCCTATAGAAACCAGGCTGTTACTGTAAGACAACTTCTGATACCCTCAAATGGAAAGATCAGAAGCTGCCAAAATGAGCTGTAAATGAGGTGTTACAGTGACAGTATATTTCCAATTTTGCATCAAGGTAACTTTGCTATGCTCTGCTGAGGTGTGGAAAACTACTTTTGCAGTGTGCAGCATGTAAACAGACACACCAGATCATCTGTTTTATTTCTGATAAAAAAGGTTATCTATGTTTGTTTGCTGTAGCATTAGAGCACACTTATTGCTACTATGGTAACCATGGGTGTCACCCAACCGTGAAATCTTAAGGATTATGACTTCAAGGAGAGGAGAGAAAGGGTGTTGGTTAAACTCCATGAGAAGAGAGTTAAAAGAAAGATAGACAAGACAGCAGTACAGGGAAATAAGGAGGAAGAATGAATATGTGTGATAAATGCAAAATGTATTGATCAAAATGTAGAATGACATTTGAGACTGCAGACATAAGAAAGCTCAGAACACTATGACAATGAATGGATGTAGTTCATGTGACAGCCTGCACCAATAATCCAGTAGCGGTAAACTAAAGCTGCACCAATTTCTGCAGCTGTCCACCTCTGCTAAATTCACCATTTCAACCATTTCATAAAATTAGAAGTGATTTATACACTTCTCACATGTGTTTTGATGTGAATTTCATTTTACCATTACATGAAACTGTGAACTAGCTGCCGTCTATAAAATGCACCCTGCAACAAATGAGTTTTCCTCTTCGCTGAAGCCAATGCAGAGATAATGGGCACCTACATAAGACCGAAAACTAACAAGGGTCAGTAAGGGCATGGAGGAAAGCTAACAGGGTAACAGATCCGCATAAACACGTACAACCAAAGGCTGGCTTACACACATCTGAATGCTAAATTAAGTGGCATCCACAATGAATCCGACGCGAATTCGCTCATGCACAAACTCACACACACATGCAATCGTTTCTCTTCAAACAACGGTGAAAAAGACATACATTCTCGCCCTGGGTCATGAATTAACACACTCCCACACAGCTGACAAAAAGGTGCACAAAAGCATGTAGTGGAGCACATTCATACGCGGCCTTGATATGCATATGTGCAAATATCTTAAGACAAAGAGGCAACATTAAGCGGGAGAAGGAGGGTGGTAAATGAGAGCTCGGCTCCATGCAGCACTGGTAAAGCTCTGCATTTTGAGATGTTTCTTAGAGGATTTATATGAGGACAGTTTGTTTTATAGCCTATCCTTCTTTATCTAACCCCCTGCCTTTGTGCCTGCAACCACGCTTCTCCACCCCCTGCGCCGTAGCTTCCGCTCTCCCTGCTCTCCACTCTGCTGCCTTTAGCCTCCTTCTGTCTGTTTGCCTCACGCAACTGGCAGAGGAGAGGAGCCTCTAACATCACTCTGCAGCAGCTTCAGTCTGGTCTGGAGCCTCACTAAGGTCAGACTTTCTCACATACACGTAGCTCCAACATAAAGAGGGCAGACATATGTAGCAAATCTAAATACTCAGCATTATAAGAGTGAAAGCCTCTTTAATCAAGTGGATTTTCTGTGCAGTAAATGTCCTTCATAACAGCAAGTTCCAAACATATAAGCGATATTAAGCACGAATACAGGTTTGTATTCAGTGCTTAACATTAGAGTAAAAACATAAATGACACATCCTGCATGTTGTGCTACATCAAGGTTATAAGATATTTTATTCTTATTTTTTTTGCTGCTTTTACACATGCACTAAAAAAAGGAAATGAGCATTATGTAGAGCAAACAGTAGGTAGGTGACCTTTGCTTTGTGTGGTGTAATTAGGGTATTTTGTTGCAGTTGCTGCATGGAGATATGGTTCTGTCATAGTTCATTTCAACATATGGGAGAGCAGTAGTGCATGTGTGTGCGCATGTCTCTTTAGTGACTGAGTTGGAGAGTGGACATACAGTAAGCTGCAAAGGGGACATAGCATCAGTGGAGAGTACGTGCAGAAAAGGGGTGAAAATGGTAGACAGAAGAGGAAAGTTTTTTTATTGTAAAAAAAACTAGAGAGCTGGACAAAAAGGAGGGGGCACAGAGGAGCATGGAAGATGAAAAAGACATGGTGAGACAGAAAAATGAGAGAGAGAAATAAAGAGAGAGTGAAAAAGGGTGGTGGTGGTGGTGGTGATGTAGGGGGGTGGAGCAGAGATTCTTAACCTGGTGCGACGGGGCGTGTGCTTGTAAATAAACATCAGCCTGAGATTATTCCAAGCACGAAAGCCCAGACTGTGGAGCCCTGAGGTCAGTGTAGGCCCATACCTGACTCTCTCTCTCTTTCTCTAGCACACACACACACATGCGCACACACACGTCTACATCCACACCCACAAAGACTTTGTGTCGAGAGCCAACCCTATTCAAATACAGGTGCGTGTGCACAAAGCTATGAAAGCAGACACATACATGTGGGATATAAAAACCCATGCATCTACACACAAACACAGGCACACACACAAACACAAATGTAAACTGACAAATGTGCACATACACACTAACCTAGCAAAACGAAAAAATTGATTTGAACAAAGAATACTCACACACTGCTGAAGTACCTACTCACACAGTGCCCACAGACACTCAGAAAACAGTCCACACAAGTAACACACACACACACACACACACACAGTACCATTTACAGTCCAGATGTCTACAGACATCCAGTCACCCATAGCTCAGACACTGTGTGTCATCCATCTCATTTTTTTCGTACTTCGTTTATTGTTTTTGAGGAACAGACAGATGAGTCCAGACTCTGGGATGTGGAATTATTCACTATGACATAATACGTTGCTAGATTCACAGCGCACTCATGCTAATTTGTCGACTACATCTTTCATCCTCGAAATCAGTAGTGCGGACATCTTTGGCTGACCTTCCTCTGCCTCTCCTTGATAAGTGAACAAACTTGCAGACTCTTTATTCTGCCAAATGTGTTTAAGCACAATTCATCCTCATACGGTACAGAATTTGTATAATATTCTACTTTTGTAGCACCACATTGAAAAAATATATAATTTCATGCAAAATTGGCTTTGAAACCAAAAATACTGTTTGAATTAGTGTAAAACCTGCATAGACAATTCACTACTTTATACTGATACTGACAGTAGATTGATTGATTCTTCAGTGTACTTACTGTTCAATACTGGGGGAAAGGTAGAGTTTAGGAAAGACTTGGGTGGCTTCAGCGTCCTCAAAGCTCACTGAGAGAAGGGCCACATCCTCTCCAGGGTCCAGTGCTGTGTCCTGGATAACACAATGACAGGTTGGAAATATAATTCAGTAACAACACAATATAAACTGTAAATCAGTCATTTGAGATCTGGACTGGGACTCATTCACATTGCCAAACCTCAGACTGACGAGTAGGTGGTTGGGTTCCAGATGTCATTTATCATTTAATTAGTTTAGTTATCTACAAGTCTAATATAGATATTTCTTATGTTTCTTATGTCTGCATAGATCTCTTATCCTGACTCTGTTTATTTAAACTAGAGCTAGAGGTATTGTTGGTCCATCCCTACACATACTGATGGGTTTATTCATCGTTGCAAGAGGATGATGTCTTATGACCAATTATCCAGTGACATTAGATTAGATAGACTACATTAGATAGTACTTTATTGATCCCCGAAGGGGAAATTCACCATACAGCAGCAATAAAAATAAATAGCTGAAATGGGCACAACAGTTTGCATGGATGGTAATGCCAGTCTGAGATATAACCTTTATAATTAGAAATTATTAAATGATAAACTTTGATAACAGATCTCATAAGGGGCAGGGTTCAGATATAAACCCAACCCTCCCTGGGAATCACACACTTCTGTGCAAGTCCCAAAATACTGAAGGATTTGAAAAGGAGAAGAGGAAAGACACCAGGAGAAACATCTGTTTTGTTTCATGCTACATTAGTTTCAACAGCTCAAGCTGAGCTGATGACTGGAAGTACCAATCAACTCATGTGTGAGATGCTGCAGAGGCCACCCGGAGCTGCTCGCTATAAACCTTATCTGTCTCTCCAAGGTTTTAATTTCTTGTTCTGTTTTTCCTAGAGCATGGCTACTTCTGCACAACTGTCATTAGCGCAATTCCACATCAAGAACCGTTCTGGGCTCTCCCTTCCGACACAGACTCAGCACAGTTAATCAAATGTCTTACAGATGGTTTGAACTCATCCATTTGTTATAATCGCTCCCCACCATGGTGAAGGGAAATCTCACCACCATACATGACAGATGGACAGAGGCACAGTGAAACCAGTTTGCAGCAAAATGTGATCGGGCTTATTAACAAATGACTTTGGTCTGCTGATCACAAAACCAAAGTGACCACTGGTTTGAGTGAAAACAGCTGAGTGGGGCGGGAAAACAAATTCCTTCACTGAATATTCTCCTCCCAGCTGGAGCTGAATTAATATTCTCTGCACGTAATCTAAAGATTTTGACCATTGTGTTTAAAGATTAAATTTAATTAAAGAATACACAAATAACGAATAAACAAAATGTTCAGTCAGAGACACGTCAAGCAGGTAACAGTTCTGTCTCAGGTATGGTACACAGAATTCAAGCCACTAATGAGCAGTTCTGAATATACAGGGCATTTACACTGTAGCTCTATCAACAGCCACATATCAGCAATAGCTGCAGTTCTGCTGAGTGTCATGACAGATGCATTAGGGGTAAAAACATAAGGAGTAGAAGGGATGCAGTGAAGACGGCAGGGGGTATGGCATCCAAATGTGTTGCCTGATGGAATCAGCTCACATCAATATAGTGTGCATCAGTAAACAAGAAGTGCTCTCTGTCTCACAGCAGCGCTCGCGGCTTCTGCCGCTGACAGTATGGGACCGACACGAACAGGCATGGAGATGTGGGGCCACGGTAGGGTTTGGGAAACGATTGTTTTGCTCCAGTTTGTAGATGTCAAGTCGCGTTCTCGTCTTTAAAGGTGATTTAATGGATGCTTTCTTTGGACTCGAGCAGGGTAAACAGATGGATGAGAACAAACAGGAAGGTGAGAGGGCCACAAGAAGAAGAACGTGGGGCTGCTCTGTAAGGGCCGTGTCGCAGTATGGTCAGACCGAGGGCACTGTTGAGGGGGGAGCCTTTTTTTGTGGAATGAATCAGACTCTTCTTGTCCCAGAAGACAGCGTAGAGCTGTCACAAGTCATACTGCATCAGGGAAGTGAACAAAAACTAAAAACTGACCCTTCAACTTTTAGCTATTGCCGTTCCAAATTAATGTGCTGTGCAGGGGAGCGGAAGTACATCTGTACATCAAATTTTCATTGTTATTAACCTTCTAATAACAATGAGAAGAAACATGCACACACCATATGTTTTATCACAAATAATTAGATCATGCCTAAAACATTTTTTGTAATTAAAAAATTACACTTTGATAAAAAAAAAAAAATACTGCTGAGTCAAGAACCTGTTGAAATTCTGAGGAGATTGCGAGGCCTGTCAGCTGAAAGGTCATTTGTTAATATTCACCAATCAACATGCTCCTACAGCTTGAATCTCACACATACTGTAGGTTATAGATGATGTAGTCAGTCAGCTCTTGTTTTATATTAAAACCTGTGCAGAGTCTAAGCACATTGTCAGAAGTGTCAGTGTGCATCACTGCAGAATATATTTATAATTACTTGTGTGTGGTCACATGTGCTACATAAAAAAAGCCCATGCAGATGTTCCAATGCCAGTAGTGTACAATGTAATAGCAATTAGTAAAATATATGTTTTGATGATGGCATGACCAGATGCAATGTTCAGTTTCTGCACAGGACAATGCAGCTGTTTGATATCCAGTATTGCAGAATGTAATAAGCCATCTGCATGTGGTTGTGCAATATTTAGTTTAAGGAAGCAGATTGCTTTTTGAAGCCATCTTGTCCATGGATAATGAAAGCCAAGTGTTCACTGTGACGAACCCTAAAGCAAAGGGAAAGTATAACTTGCTTTTTGAGTATGTTTTTAAAATATTGTAGCTTTTTATAAGATACTCAATGAAGCGTTTGTATTACTTAAATTTCATGGTACAACTTGTGTCTCGAGTGTGACCGTTCATAGAGTGCTGGAAATGAAAGAGACGAAGGGCAATGCAAATTTATTGTATTTATTTAACAGCTGGTTTTAGTTGTGGAATACACACCAATGGGTGTCCTCGCAGTGTTATTAAATTAGTTAGTAATTTAGAGGCCAAATAATTCTATTTTTCTTTTCCCAAACTTAGCAAAGCTGTACAGGAAGCTTGTGAACAGATATCCTAATGAGAACAAAAGTTGACCTTTTAACCCGCCTGCCTTGAAACCATTACTTGAATTAAAAGAGAGGAGAGTTTTCCCTCTGGAGTGAAATAAAAAAAAACATGAATGTTTCTGTACACCCACATCTAAAGTCCTTTCAACCAAATACACTTGAGGGCAACTGTTATGTAAAGACTTGGTAGAGACGGAGCATTAAAAAAGCCTTCGCTCCACAGGCCACGGGGAGCACCTTAATGAAGAGACTTCTTTGGTAATGAGCAGTGAATGGCCTGGGTAAGAGCCCTGCAAGACAAGGAGGACATCCTGCAGGGGTGGCAGTTGGATGTTAAGGCAGTATTTACTACATGCCCCAAGAAGATGTGACTCAGGTGCTCAAGGTCTGAATTTCGTAAAGCATGAGAAGAGTGTGCACGCGCATATGCTGGGACTTTAATGTTAGAAGGTGCCTCCAAGTCAGACCCTTTCACATGGCCGCCACCCCACATCTTCCATCCTCCTTAGTCTTTCAGACACATGAACACGCGCATACACACAAACATGCAGACACTTTTCCTTGTGTCCGTCCTTGTGTCTCGTGATGTCCCCACCCTCTAGCATCTCCTCTGTGTTGCATGTGACAGGTTGGAGATGTGACAGCTGTCCTTATGCCAGACCAAGTCTGGCCAAAGTCACAACACACACATACACACACACTCATCCGCAAACGCAACACAGGGGCTCTACTGCAGGGCTAGTACAAAGGAGGTAAGGGCACTTTGTCCGCCTTCTTCACCCAACTTTAAATGTCATGTCCAACGTAATGGGGTGGCTTGACTGACAGCACGGTTGTTGTGCAAGGACGTGTCCAGCTTCCAGGCGAGCAGCTTTGAGTGCCCTGTACATATGCTGGACACAGTGCTGCTCCGCCCCTGCACAGCAAGAAGCTGTAAATCAATTTGAATGCCACATGAAAATGCTAAAAAACTCCAATGGTTAGAGGCTGTAATCCAGGTAAGAGATTTTGAAGAACTCAACAAGGTTCAGTCTCTCACTGTCTGGTTGTGTACATTTATTGTTTTAGAAAACCAAAGGAATAATAGATTAAATTACTAATTACTAACAAAAAACTAAGTTTTAATAACAGGTACAGCACAGTTAACAGAATTGCGATGTCATCCTGTGCAATTATATAATCTACAACTATCTACGATAGTTCAGTTTGTCTATAAAAAAGCTTTTAAAATTAGAATGTGATGTTACCAACTTAATGATAGTACCTACAGAAAGTTTGTTTATTTTAGTGTGCTTATGTTGGAAATTTATTTTATAGATACTGTAAGTACATAAAAAAGGAACAGCAGCAGTCTAGAATGGCAAATATAGACATACCAATGTGCGACATCTGTAGGCAAAGCAAGTAATCGTTCCACGACTTCTTTGCCACCTACAGGCAATGTGTTGCAACTGCAGTTTTTGTTTCACATCTTGCAGTTTTACATTAGGTAATAATTACATACAGTATTTGACTGCTAACTTTTTCTTTTAGAAAATCTGATTTAAACTATTAAAACAAAATTATCTTGTTATTTGAGGTTACAGTATATTGGAGCAAACTTTTTATTTCTCACTCTGTTCAAAATTGCTGTCACTCTCCAACAAATATATGACACTCTCCTCTTGAAATGTCGAAAATTGTTGCATAGCATTGAACATATTTTCTATGTTCAATGTCAAGACCTTTGAATGCAGTGGAAATAAAAATCCCCAATCATGGAACAGGGTAAATAATGAATAAATGCCTGGCATACTGACTTATGTTTGTATCAGCATTTCAAAGGTTTGAAAGAGACTTACACCATCACACCCTGAGGACGAGGAGCACAGGGGTCAAGGTGGCAGCTGCCAAAATGTCTCATTGCATGACATGAAATGTTCTGATTGAGAAAGAGCGAGTTGAAGATATTATTCCTAATGATGTGGCCATGTTGTTGCTTCTGGGGAGGGGAATGATTAGAGACTGTGGTCCACTCCAGCGGCTGTGATGATCCTCCTCCCTCCACCTCAAAATACAGAACATGCAAGCGCAAGCATAAGTTAATACAACCCAGTCGGCACGTGTGTCCAAGAGGACCTGATGTCCTATGAAATATCTGCCCTTTCCTGTTTCTTCCTCTTTTTTTTTCCTTCAACCCTCCCTATCCTGCAGACTCCTAAGTCATGCTCTAACTCAGGCTGATGCAAGACAGACGTGGTTGATGATTAACCATCCAACTTTGTGTCGCCACATAGTTGTACCCTGTGCCTGAGCTTAATTTTGTCATGAGGACAATAGATTACAGAGCTCCACCTGGAACCACGATGGTAAAACAGCACCCAAACACACCTAAACACTGCCTGTTGCCACAGTCACAAATGCTTTGTTAATGGGGTGTGTTTGCAAACTGAAGAATAAGAAAGTACTTGTGTGTGCACCTCTCTGTTGAGTCTTTTGGACTGATGGGTGCGGCAACACGTGGTAGCCTACCCAGAACTAACGCCAGAATGTTCCAAAGTTGGTTGGTTAGTGACAGCAGCTATGTTGTGCGCAGTGTACGACAAATTATAGAACAAAACAGAATTACTTCAAATTCCAATTTTGATCTAAGGATCCTGAGAGGGATGTCAAAGTCGCTCCAATGCCATTACCTCAGAGTATTCACAAAACATAATGAATAATGTAATTTTGGGAGTTTGTGGAAATGAAAAATTATTTGAAAAATGCACTAATTTCACAACAACAAAGAAATGTGAGTGTTTGCTTTTTAACTTTGAAAAAATACAATACACTCCACTTTAATACTACAAGAGATAAAATTATAACTTTAATGCAAACAAACAAACAAACAAAACTAAAACTATTTACCACCACTAAGAGCAGTGCTGCCTAGATTTTTCAGGTTTAGTAGCATTTATTCTATAGTCTTTTCATAAGTCACTGTAATCCATAATAATGCAAATAAAAGATTATGAAAACATGTCTTGAGTAGAGTGTGATGCAAAACAACCAACCAGTGGCGTATCCACCCAATAAAAGTCACATGTTTAACGTCCACTGCCTGGAAATGAGACTGAATGAGACACCTATTACTGAGTCATCGGCATGGGTGAAATATAGGTTAATACGACCAGCTGGGTCAATAGCACAGTCAGCACGAGTCATCTGAAAATGGCCACAATGGCCACTTCTCTGTATTGTTTAGAAACAAGATTTAGGATGAGGCTCTAACTTCTCAACTAAAATATTCTGTTTAAAACAGATCAACTCTTAACATTCTTTGCAACAATAACTGTCAGATAAGGAAATGATTGGCCAAGGAGACACTTAAGCGAGCTTATTGTGTTTTGCTGAAACGCGAGTCATATGTGTGACTATGGCCAAGTGCCACTGATGGTGTGTCACTGCAATGTACTGGCCTTCGCTGTACTGTATGTGTGAACCTGAAAGTGTGATGCAAGGGCTCGAAGCCACAAGGGTGACTGGAGTGTGTCTGTGCATGTGGATAACTAAATTCCTGTGTATTTCAATACATGAATGAATGCATGTAGTGTGTTCATACTGATGACACAATGCAGGCTGACTTATAGGTCAACCGCAGCTGGACTTTTCAACAAGTGACAACAATATGTGCAACATCTTTAAATAGTAAATTAGTATGAAGCTTTAGTGCACTGTGATTAACATTAAATTATTTATTAAATTATTATTTTTTATTATTAAACTACAAACTTTTTAGCTGAAAAGGCAATATTCTGAGCAGAGGGCTTAGCACACTGGCTATTGTGGCATTTTCTTGGGGGTGATAATTGCAATTGAATTAATATTGCTTCACTAACAGTGTTGGAGGGTGTTTTTGTCCCACTGCACTGTTAATAAGACTATTCCGGTCATTTGAACCCTTTTTCCCCTTACCCCTACATGGAACCAGTGGAGTGTTGGGACTAAATAACCATGAAATTAAGTTTATCCTCAGTATTAATCAAATGCGGGGCTACTTTATTTACATACATTCCTGTTCAACTTTATCTTTATTGCTCATGTTAATATACAACTGCAATCTGTGTTAAGTGTAGCTATAAAAGATAAAAATATCCAACATACATTTAGCTTGTAGCCTCCTGTAGAAGGTTGATGTATCTGATGCAATTTATGTGACAAAGATTTTAGCAGTTTTGCCAACAAACTTGTAAAACACGTTACATGTTGTTATATTAACACACAAATGGAAAACATTTTATTTGTGCGAGTGTGAGAACATAATTGATTTTGTTTTCAGATTGCGCCGCTCTGAGATAATTAGCTTGACAGCCTTCATTTGTGCTTCTGTCTACCACTTTGGAGAAATACTAGAGCCTTCAGAAGGACAAAGACGTGCTGAATAATATCAGGGCTGAAGTGAGGGAAAAAAATAAAGGATTAGGAAGAAGAACATTTGGAGGTGTTACAGAAACAACAACATATAGATAGTATACGACTTGATATAGAGCGAGGGCGGAAAGTAGGCCAGATGGAAGTAATTCCATGGAGGCGTGGAGAAGTGCGCGGGGACAGAGGAAGAAGAGGAGGAAGGGGGGAAGCGGGGGGCTCTCCTGAGACTGTAATGTTGGAAACCTCTGATTCTCAGCTGGGGGTACAAGCAGGTGGGTGGGAATCTTCGGTGGAGATGCAGTGTGGGTGGTTATGCAGGAGGGGGGAGGTTGGTTTGGGTGACTGTGGATCACACATCCGCTAAGGGAGACAGGATGCAGGCGTAACCTCTGATATCAAGGAGTCATATTAAGGTCACCGGAACATTAGAGAGTTGAGATTTGTGCCCTCTAACCACCCCTCCTAAGGCTCTTCTCTTTAACTCCCTGACTCCAGATGATGCTGAGGTGCTCTCCATCTCCTTAAATATTCCGCTGCCTTCAAAAGAGGTGATAGTAGCATCCAGTGTTGTACGTCTTCTGAAAGGCGCGGAATTCTACATTCATCTGCAAATACTGTGTGTTTTCAGCACATGCACATGATACACAAGCAGATAAACACAACACAAACTCATCATAAAAAGTGAATAAATGAAAACTAACAACCTTGAGTGTCATCGCCATCGCGATGAGACATACCGAGTAAATATGTTCACTGATTGCATGTGTGTCATGACATCATGAGGCAAGTTATGACTCAGTAACAGTGAGGAATATGTTGTTTATCATGTGCAAACTATTATCAATTCATCAGCGTCAGAGGCATTCTGTGGTATTAGTCACTGCATATGGTCCCACACCTAGTTATATGATACAGCAAGACTTAATAGGCCAAATATTTGTCATCATCAATGGAATGTGAGTGCACTAAGGTGTCTCTGATGAATTATCACCCCAGATGAAGATTACCAGTGCAGAATGGCAGCACTTTATAAAAGCTAATTAAACTGGAAAAAGAAAAAATATGGAAGCAGG
>OMLM01004424.1:91204-107001 GCA_900302695.1 Helostoma temminkii | reverse complement strand
GAAAAAGCAGGGAGAACAGGGGAGGTGTCGCAAAGAGAAGAGGAAAAAAAATCAAAGGTCGAGGGGCTCACGTTTGCCGCTGTTACTAACCACCTCAGAGCGCTGAGGGCTCTGGTGCCACGAGTCATGTGTCACAACAAGGAATGATGGCGAATGCCCGATTCCTTCACCCCAGGGCGCAACCTTTCTGACAGCCTGTCTGTCAGTGCAGCACCAGGGCAGATGCCGCAAGTGATAGGTCAATGGATGGAACAACACAAAGCAGCCGTCACCTGTATTCAAATAACCAAACCCTTGGACCTTGTCACATTTACACTCGTGGCTTTGTGACACCCTCCGAATGCAGACACTTCAAAGCATGCACGTTCAGTCAAATTAACATGACAGATGATTTATCTCAATAAAAAGGCTTGTTTGCATTTGAGTGTGTCGTTAGGAGATTATTGCAAAAATTTAAACATGCTTTATGGATGTAAAGATATTGCAAAAGGTTTTAGAAAAAATAGCGAGACGAGGTAGCTACAACAGCTTGTGCTCATAACCCTGCTGCATTACTGTAAGTCTTGTCTGACATTGCTGCATTAGCCACCCAGCCCCGACAGGTGCAACAGGAGAGTGATGGAGGTGTGTGTGTGTGTGTGTGTGTGTGTGTGTGTGTGTTTTAACTGCAGCCTGCACATGCCCACACAGGCTTCACACTTCTTGTTTATATGGTATAATTGATGTTTCGACTTATGAATATTATCACGTGTTCTCTCCTGTTTGTTTAGTGTGACAAGCCATTACACAGCATGCATGTATGTTTTAATTGTGACACACACTGAAGATGCTAAACGCTAAATCCATGCGGTTCTGGCGGTTCTTAACAAATACAGTCAGCTAAACCGCTCAGGTTGGACGTTTTGCCACAGCCACCTTCTCAGAAACGAAAAACAAGTTGAACCAGGAGCAGAGTGCAACTGGAGTTTAGCAGTAAATGCTTATGTCATAAGTTCAAATATTTACATTTGACTCTCTGGGTGTTTCAGGGTGTGGGCATCACTGACCACAAATTGATATTTACAAGAACATGGATAAAGCACTTTCTGGTTTCTGTGGCCTTTCTATTTATAGGATTTAGCAGCATGCTCACCTGACTACATGTTCAGTCATAGTTATTCCAGGCAATAAGCATAAGTCATAACATGCAGTAATTTATAATGACCTCGTGAATGATCTTGACATTTGTACACATCTTCTTTAGGTCACTATCATTAATTAGTACATAGCAATTTATTCCATGCTGGTTCAGAGTGGGGAAATAAGAGAGAATCTGAAGCATGTCCTTATTTAGACTGGAATTTTTTAGAAATCCTTTGTTAGACTATCAATAAAATTACACAGTACACAGTTCTCTGATATTGTTTTCTAATGCACATGAACTGAACCCTCTGACTTTCATTCACGCCATATGTGTGATTGAAGTGTTGCTGTAAATACTGTACAGGAAACTGACAGGACATAGTTAAATCCTGTTAACTGGGTGCAACAAACACAAGACTCATATACCATGTATGGTTTAATAAAAACATGTTTTCCTGATTGAAATCCTGATTTGAGCACAGTATCAGTAATATTTGATCAACACTGATCACATCGTATGATCATGATCTTATCTTCATTTCTTTATAGACCTAAGAACTACACATGATGTCTTCTAACATGAACCAGTCGAATTTCTCCTCCTTTTCACATAGTTAAACTCTCCATGATTAATTGCCTGACGTTTAATCTTTGTCACTTCTTTGCAACCAGAAAAAACAAAAGTGGGATAGGGTGGGGTAAGAGGGAGGAGGCATCATTTGAAGGCACTGAATATCACTTAATGATGGTTTTGAAGGTCACAGATCCCTCTGGCACATCATAAATGTCAGTAATGATGGCGAGCGGCTTTTGGGATTAAATTGAATTAAAGTTAGGGCCCTGGTGATATAAGTGTTCACAAGAGTGCGAAAGCAAACAATTGAACAAGTTGTTAAAGCACGGGGAGCTCAAACTGCAATGTAATAACAAATTACTCAATCATGTAAAATATCTTGTTCTAGGTTATATACATACTCTAGTTTCTGTACAGGAAGCAGCTGCATTTTGAATCAAGTCCTTTCACTGCAACAGGTGTTGTTTCAGGGAGGTCTCACAGATCAATTGAATTCAACTATCTGCATGTCTGACAGGTACCCCTGAACAATATTTGCTTGCACGCCAGTACACAGGTGCCCTTCAGTATTGCTGTGCTCTGTTGTGTGACAGACTGAAACACAACAGAGATGAAAGCAGTGGTACTATTAACAGCACAGCAGCTTCATCCCTTTAACTTTCTCATTGTGTGACCTGCTCATGAAGGCCGAAAGCTGCGGAGCACCAGATGTTAAAGCACCTGGCAGTAATCACAGCAGGGTTCTCAAAGCTGCTGCACTGATGAACAAGACAAATCAGATAGTGGACCAGAGAATTGTATAAAATGAAAGAAATCACAGAGAACTTCATTATAAGGAAATATTTTGTTTTAGAAATTCATTTATTATTTTAAGTAATCACACTTTTACTACTTTTAAACTGTGTGTGACTAAAGACGTGAGAGAACAGAAACTCTTCATGTTTTGTATGAACCAAGAGTAACAAATAGCTGAGCAAACCCATCAAATTTAGAGCATTTTCATTTATAAATTCATTATATTCATTTAGTATAGGAAGGTAAAACTACAATCAACCATCATTGTTTTTAACTGACAAAAGTCAATCTGATTGCAAACTTGTAACAGCCTACCGTCAAGTTATACATTTTACGCTCTAAGTCATGGTTGATGAGACCATATCTTTTGTTAATGGTAAGGCTACAAAAAAACACTAATTGTAAAATAGTCAAATGTTAAATCTTCTCTAAATCAAAAATAGGGCCCCTGGTCTCCTCAACCTGAAGTCAACTCTGGCTGATGAAACACATACGTTAGACTACAACCCACCAGCCCACTGCATCCTTCTCTTTTGCAATTGCATCCAACTTCTTGCAACAGAGTAGTTTTTAGTTGCTGTGTCAGCAGGCTCAGGAGAGGGGTGTTTCCTGCCATCGGCCTGGACTCACAACCATCACCGAGCAGATTATTACCCATATTTGGTATCATCTGATAATCACCTGATTGCAATCAGGCTATTGCAATACACGCTATTCAATTCCAAAACCAATAATATACAGAGTAAAAATGTATATTTTTCTTTTACACTTTTTCTCTTTCACTCCTTATTTCTGTTTTAGAGCTGTTACGCCTGACATTTAAATTCATCTTCAAGAGCATACCAAGCTATAACACATCAAGCATTTAAAAGCCACATAATTGTTTATCTGCGCGGAACCATTGGCTGGCCTTTTGAGATTTCAGTCGTATACTGCATTAGTGAAGCCCAAACTGGCAATTACTTGGCAATGTCTTTTGGGCAACTTGCTTTCCTACTAAATGCCATGTCTCACTGCTATACAGATACACCATCACTCACAGGGCTTTCAAAAAGCACGATGAAAACAAAATGATTGCGTCTTGATATGCTGTGGTTTACTCTTATTCCATTCAAAACATAACAGAGGATTGGCTTTGCATTGTCAGTACTGGCAGGTACAAGACGTATATTTAAAATTAGATTGGAAAGCATATATGACAATGCAAAAAGTATCCAGGCTTCACACAAGTATTTACAAGTATGAGGACGCTAACCGCTGTTTAAATCTTCTGTCGTCAGGATAGTAATTTTTGAACAGAGGTCAAAAGCAGAAGCCATTCTGCATCCCAATCTGCTACTACTATAAAACTTCTATGAAACTTTTCTTTGCATAATGTAATGAGCAAACACAACTATTACAGTATTACTTTTCTGTATAGCACCAGGTGAGGTTTGTGAAAAAAAAAAAAGATGAGCTAGAAGATGAAGAGTTGAGGCAGGGCGCACACACTGAGCATTATGGGAGTAACCTGCAATTATTTTATAGCTCTTAAGATTCCTGAGCTCTTAGTCAGTGTTTACTGTTTTAGGGCACGGCATGGCCACAAATTACAACCGCTCGCTTAGGCACCAAAACAGTCACGCACAGGTCCAAGCTTTCTATTAAAGAAGTAGACAGGCCAAGAATAGAAAAACAAAAAGCTAATGGGGGGAAAGTGGCCACTTGGTGACAACACTCTTTTTAGAACACATGATCCAAAAAGTGGCTAAATATATTCAGTTCACTCAACTGACAACAACTCCTTTGGCCTGATGTGAAGACATGTGATAAAAACCACAACCAGCAGGCCAAACCAACAGATAAGTAAGACACAGTAGGCACAAGTGTCACTGAACTCCATGTTCTTGTTATGACACATAAAAAGACACAATGGACAGTGCAGACTGGTCGATGGTTACTCTAATTATAGCCTTAAATGATCTTAAATAACGGGTGCTGTAGGCACTCTTGATGATGTTACAGCCACAGTCTCCTTCGTCACATTAATGTGTTCATATGATGAGAATATACCTTATGTTCATCTGTATGAATGTGTGTGTCTAGTGGCCACAAAGTTGTTTTCCAGGTCTGTAAAGAGAATTGTGAAAGACTCATCATGTGACGCCCTAGGCTCTTCAGCCACGACTTCTCCAAAAGCTCAACTGTCACCAATACAGGGGACATAAACTGGACAGAAAACCGCAATGAAAGCCTCACGAGCGGTTGAGAAAGGAGCAACAATTATGTGGCAAGCGGAAAGGTAAAGTAACCGCAGCTGCTGCAGGCTGAGGAGGCTTTTAAGTTATCTCTTGGAATACTGGTGTAGGCACCAGGTCTTGACCAAAAAAAAAAGTTAATAAATTTAGGAACAACAGGAACAAAACAAGAACGTCAAAGTGGAATACTTGAAAGATGCTCTGTCCCCAGTGGTGAAGGCCGTGACATAAATGGCTTCCTGTCACTTTCTACCTGTCTTAATCTGGACTTCACAAGAGGGAGGTGTTCAGTTAACGCATTTTTAAGTAGTAGTCAGGTGCTTATAGTAATACAACTCTGGGAATTGTGGCACTGTTATTGATGTTTATTTAACAGTTTTCCGTGGTTAATGTTATATTTACATTCTGGTAATTCAGTAATAGAACTTGCATTCAGCAAGTTGCACCAGATTATCATAAAAGTCAGACAGTAAAGTACCTTTAGCAAAAATCACTGATGACTAGAAGAGGGAAGACATCATGCTACAGACCAGGGGAAGAGATTTAAGTAACATGATATGTGTTATATATGCAAAATAGATATAACTGCTCAAGCATAGACGTGAGACAATCGGATATATACCAGTGCAACAATTACATTCTATACACAGATGTATAAATATTTTTTTATTAACAAAATGCCATCTAGCATCTGATTTCACCTTACCTATGTGCTGCTTTACACTGTTTTATATTCATGCTTACTGAATGTCTGTGAACTCTAATTACTCTTGGGCTTTGGGACAGTGTAATGAGCACTTTTTAAATGTCTGACAACCCTACTTCATACCAAATATGTGCATTAGAGCCATTTACCAATGTTGACCTATGAGCCCAGACAGTGAAATGAGTATTTTTTCAGTGCAGGTCATACTGTGTGGCACTGTGTGATAGTGTTTCTGGATCCAAGCATCATTTTGAAGAGACAATGCAAAGTCCACAGGTGGTGGCAATTAAACAATTGATTGTGGGTGTGAAAAGGATGTAACCTTTAGTAAAGTGCCTAGTACCTTAATACATGCAGTTTTTTATTAATTATGACACAGAAACCTATTTACACACATCATGCAATAACAATAATTTACTTGTATGTACCTGTGTGTTTTTGTAGCTGTACTTTTTTTTTTGAGGTAATTAAAAAAAGCTTCTATTCTGTTCCATATGGTTTTCTTGAAAAGCATTACTGCATGTAACTAAGGGCAATGTGGACACTGCTTCACAGCTGCTGCAATGAAACATATACAATGAATGCACCACCCTCAATGCAACTCAAATTCGAGGTTAATGTAATGAGATTCATAAATCTCAAAAGGAGGACTCTATTATTCACCCTATCGATGTACAGCTAAAATATCATTAGTCAAATTCACTCTAAAATCAATTAGAACTTAATGACGTTCATTCATCAACATCACATCATGCAAACTCATTACTGTTCAAATAACAGCCACATTATTTGCTTTAAGTGAGTTCACTGCTTGGCCGTGACTGACCACACTTAAAGGCGCACAATATCACCCAATGAAGAAATACAGAGAAGTGAGAGTTGGTCAAATCAGCTGATTTAAATAACACCTACTTGATCAGCCCCTTGAATTAATCAAAAATTGACCTCATGCTATCAGTAAAGCTTCTGTTTTGTTCCCCTACAAACCCTTTTAACATTAAAACGGTAGAGAAACAGTTCAACAGGCTAGGGGTTATAGTGATGCTTTTGTTTTTTCATTGGTCGTGTCAAATATGGGATTATGCAGACAGAAATTAGAAGCTTTGAGTAAAGGTTGAATATTTAAATAGCATTTTAAACTGAATATTGTTGCATGCCTTGAGCTATTTAACAATGTAAATAATATGGAGATGAACAGAAATGTGGAGAAAATGTATATTCAAACATGTTTACTATGTGGAATAAGACAATTTAGCACAAAAGACTCTTATAGAAGTTCTTGTTGATTAGAAGACTAAGCACAAGTTTTTGACTTGTGGTTAGTGCTAAACAATTATTTGTTATATATCAAACTCACAATTTCAGCTGCAATCTTATTATTGTTATTATTAACAGTGCAGCAGGGATGCTGTCACCAATATCTTTTCCTCAAATTCAGTCTAAATGAGGCTAAGGTGAAGCCACTGTTGAATTAAAAGGCACAAAGAACATAGTCCATGACAGCAGTCCTGAGTTCTCTTCATGTCCAGTAAGGTTGCAATATGCAACAACAAAAACTCCACTGTGTCCCTGGTGGGGAACAGAGCTGTGCTCTTACCCTCCTTCTACCGAGGTGGAAGGCTGTGCCATTGTTAAACACAGCCCGAGGAGCATCAGGAACATGTTTTGAGAGGATCATTAGTGTTTTTTGCCCCGCTGTGAAGTGTTTACAGAAGCTGATTTGTAGCACTTTAAAACAGTATTCACCTAGGAGCAGGGAACATTATTAAAATGAGAAAAGTCAAGACCCGCATGACCTTCACTTTAAAATAGCCCAACTTTAACGTCTAATTATAATCAGGACCTTAACTTCAACAGGCAACACGAAAAAGGAAGTAACACAATATGGATGTTATATAACATTTTCCAATTCAGCTATGGTTTGTGTGATATGGTTTTAATTTCTCACTAATAAAAAAACTAGCATTGTTTAGGGGAAGCACCATTTGCTCGAGGCTAATGTAAGAGTTCATATTTAGATAAAAGAAAAAAACTAAGCAGGAAGTATAAAGGAAGTACAGAAATAATCTAGTCTGTGACACTGGCACCACAAATGGAAAATTAAAAAATAAATAAATAGAACGAGAGCCCCGGGCTCTGCTTCACCCTGACCCTCCCCTGTTAGCTGCTGCCTGTGGAGCTTCGAAGGTTAAAGTGTGTGAGTGTGTGTGAGCATGCAAGTCGGAACAAAAATAATTAGAGTAAAAATAATTAGATGTAAGTGCTCTTGTTGAAGCATGCACAGTTTGTACAGACAAAACAAGGATTTGGGGATGCCCAGGGCTGAGTGCTGTCCTCCTTCAGGTCAGTTTGGCAGGAAGCAAATTTGACCCGAGGGAGTGAAATACCAGTTGAGGTGAACTGAAGAGGCTTCAAATAAAAAAGGTTAAAAAAAAATGTACTACTCTTTTAGAATTAAGGCAATGTATTTAAAATACCTTTAGTTCAACAAGAAGACCAGCACCCTGTTTCCAGTCTTGGTGCTAAGGTTAGGTAACCAGCTGCTGGTTGCAGCCTTATGTTTAAAGGACAGAGTGGTATTAACCTGTTTCATCTAACTTCCCACCAGGTGCCGAAAAGGCCCAGTTAAATAAATTGGACTATTCCTTTATCTGTGTTGAAAACATGCCAGCAAACGTGAGAAATACTTCAAATACTATTAACCTGAACAGCACTGTTCAATAAAACAAGCAGAATTCAGTCTCAAAAACCAGCCATTAGACCCATCTGTGTCAAAATCAGACAAACCCTATCAACAAACAATAACCATATGGGATTTTAACTCATTTAATTTTTTTTTTCATTGTTTGATTTATTTAGATGTTATTCATTGTTCAGATTTTCAATGCATAGATAACATTTGTGATTATTTTTTGTGACAGAGTATGTTTAACAGTGATAAGACTTCTGTCCCATATTGCCCAGACCTACTTTGGATTATGTGCATGATTGGCAAAACATGATTCAAGTGGCAGTGAATCTTAGCAGCTCTGATATAATTGCTCACTGAAGTGACAATAGAACATACAACACTATGAGCATTCCATGTGCCTCATTAATCACACACAATACCACAAAACATCGCAGATATTCGTTATTTCACAAATATTAGGTCACCTGTAACGTTCTACTGGATCAATGACAGCTGACTGAGGACGACAACCCCACAGCAACTACACGCACACGCACGCACACGCACGCACACACACACACACACACACTGCAGTCACTTTGGAGCTGGTGACATGGGTCAGTGCTTGTGGGGGTAACAACGCTCAAGTGAAGCGAGAGCAGAGGACTCAGTCACGAATGCAGCGTCACTCCACACTGATCAGTGTGGACGTTTAGGGGCAGGCCGCCGCTGCACATACGTACTCTACACAACAAGGATGACAGACAAAAGGCAGACTTAGACGCAAGATAAAAGCTCATGATCGTAATGATTGTGTAACTTTCCAGAAGAAAAGTGTTAACTAGACCAAATGAACCTGCTTTTAGAGACTTTACAGAAATGCCCAACTATGCAATGCAGTGGGAAGTCAAAGGTGTTTATGAGAGGGAATGAGTAAAAGCTACTTCAAATGGGTGACAACAAAGAGGTCAAGGTACGATCACACTAAGACGGTGCCCAAGAGGACCATGTGTCCTTTAAAGGGGAAGAAAACTGCCAACATCCATCTGTGCGCGTTTCACTATCTTTCCTTCACCTCTGCTCTCAGTGTCCTTCCTATTCTTACATTTTGACTATGATTGGCTGCCCCTTTTAAAATAAGTTAATAAATAAATAAAACAGCATTCCTCCCCCATCCCCGAGGCTGGGCAGTGCATGCAGGAAGGTAAACATGTCCACTGTGGTGAGCTCAGACCACGCGGATGCTTCGCTCCAGGTAACAGTCGTCCTCCACAGCCCTGCGCCCACCAGCAACATCTCAGCATTCACTAGCAGCGCAGAGTAGCTCATGTCTGAACAGATTTCCGCTTCACTGCCAAAGCCTCCCTCTTCAAGCAAGGACATCCATGGATTTCATGGTGAGGTTGATTCAAATCAGGGTCAGCAGTACCTACAGTACCTTATATCCTGTCGGCAGAGCCTTACCTAATTACGTAGTAATGCATTCCACAGGCTTTGTGGACATTCAGGCCAATGACATTTCTGTTTTACAATAATACTGATTTGATGAAATATGGTTGACTATGTTCAGTTTAGTGCTTTGAGATATCTGATTGGTCAACACATTGCGTTGCACGGCAGCAAAGTCTAAGCCAGGTCCAACTATTTACACCAACGTGTAATTCAATGTTCAATGCTGCACCAGCATACACGCATACAAACAACTTGCATTGGGTTAACAGATGTATAGGACAAATTAAGTGAGAGCTATTACACGACCTCTGCACACAGATGGGCTGCTTTAAATAGTGTATCTGTTCAATTAAAGATGCAAGGCAAACAACTAAAAATGTATCTGAAATGTATAGACACATGCAAGTCTGACTATGAATGACTAAAAAAAAAAAAAAAAGTTTTTGGAGTGCCCTAGTCAAAGTCTGGATTTAAATCTGATTAAGGTGCTGTGGCATGACCTTGAACTGGCCATCCATGCTCAAAAACCCTCCAGTGACTGAATTAAAATGAAGAGTGGGCCATATTTCCTCCACGGTGATGTGAAAGACTCATTGCCAGTTATCACAGCCAAAAGGGGCACAACCAGTTATTAGGCTTAGGTGGAAATTACCCTTTCACATACAGCTAGGCAGGTTTGGACAGCAATAAATTAAATTATTTACTTTTAATCGTTTAAAAACTGCATTTTGTTTGTGTAATTGTTTGATGGTCTGAATCATTTAAGTGTGACAAATACACAAAAAGATTTGAAAAAATTAGGTGGCAAATACTTTTTTCAGCACTGTAACTTTGCATGCATATACAATAGAGGGACCGACAAGGGACAAAGGACAGGGGACACACATAAAAACACTCAAAGAATTGTGAAAGACAAGCAAATTGTAATTTAACAAAACACGAGCATTTGGTGCAGAATCTGCACCTGAAAAACAGATGTGAGAGCCACAGTCTGTCTGGCACTGTATGTCAGATCTTGTTTTTCCCCATTGTTAGGATCAAGGGTTTGGGCTCAAAACCAAGAAACATTCAAGTTAATCAACTCAGGTTCATTCTTGGCTGGCTGCAACACTGACCTGCAAGCCAAGGTTAATTTGTAAGGCATTGCATGTGCAACGCATCCATGCACGAAGTAACACTTGTAAACAATTAAAATAGAGCAATCATGTTCACAAACAAGACTCAGTTTTTTTTAAGGTGACTATATACAGTAGGCTGTATCTAACTGCACAGTCAGGAGTATTGTAGGAGTGAAATAGCTGCACTTCTACAGCTTTGCTTACAGTATGTTGAATTACTGATGAAATGGGCAATGCACAAACACATTTAACTCCAGACATCATTTACACTGACAGAACTAATTGCATGACAACTGTCTGATTGAAAATTGAAGTCATCAGGTTGGCATGCAGTACAGTACATCTGTGTTTCTTGCAGTCCAGCCTAATGCATAATCCTGTTTCACTGTAACATGTAGGTGGACAAGGTGTGGGCCGATGTTCATTACTTTCCTCACACAAGTCGATACTCTTCCTTGGTCGACAAGCGCTTCAGTAGTGATACTATGTATACCCTAAATCCCAAGTACAGCATAATACTGTGAGTGTGTCTGTATGTACATGTGATAAAAAGAACTTGATATGATTAGGGTGACAGGAATGTAAATTCATATCCAAGATTCTGTCTGCAATAAAATCACAAGATATTATAGAGAGTTCTTTGACAACATTGTGTCAGCAGCTTTACAGCTACCACCACCCACTGGTTAAAGATGCCACTGAGTCTGCCTTGTTTTTGGAAGCCTTTGCATGTGAACCTCCAGCATGTGACAGTGTGCTTGTTTGAAAAAGGATGTCACCAATAGTGCTATCCCTCTGCAGTGAGCCTAGAAACTTCCCTGCCTTTAGAAATGTAGGTAAAAAATAAAATTATAAAAAAAATTCTATCATGACCAGCAGTGGGATTCTGAAATACAACTGAAAGGCTGCAAAGAGAGACCAGTCTCAGTGCTCCAGGTCTGAGAGACATGGCAATGAAGGCTGATGTGATGCTGATGATGGTTGCCGTTTCTCTTATGTTTACCATCATTTCCCTTCACAGGCTGGAAAAGGCCACAGAGCCAGGGCCTCAAGCAGGCAGGCAGTCAAAGATGAAGGGGGGCAACAGAGAGTGATAAGAGAACTAGAACTAAAGGACAGGGTGAGAGAGGGGTAAAGGCAATCACTGATGAGAGAGCGAGCCAGAGAGAGAAGGAGAGGGAGAAAGCATTCGGGCTATGCTGCCTCCAGACACCACGCAGCTCAGAGCAGATTGAGAGTGACGGCTTGCTGATTAGTCAACTTGCAGCCCCCCAAGACCGGGGCCTGTATACATGCACACTCGCACACACACACACAAACACACACACACACACACAGCTGGCTTGCTGTTAATTTAAACAAGCCCTGCTTTTATCAGCACACACATATATATATATAAACAAATACAAATGATTTCATTATATCTGAAGAAAACTTGTGTAATGACTAAATATATGTAATGTACACTATGTGTACATGATGTGAAGTCAAAATGTGTATGACTGTCAAGGAGTTACCTTGAGGAGATAGACGGGGATGTTACTGAAGTCCACAGGAAGTTTGAGAAGAAAACGTGCTGAAAACTCGCCTGTCTGGAGATCAAGAAATGGAACAGAAAATGTGTACAATAAAAATGTTTCAAAATAACGGAATTGTAATGGAAAAAAATGTTTTGATACAATTCCAACATAATACCTTTTTCATGGCCAAGTCTGGAGAATATTAATAAAAATCTGTTTAATAAGCAAAATTCTTGCTTATTGAGTGCATTTAAACTTTAAACTTTAAACTTTGTACTGTCCCTGAACTCCTCACACAAATGGTATATGACCACTACTGGTGGGAGGCTTCCAATGTAATGTTACTTTCTTAACTGAAAGAATCAAGGTGACTTACATGAACTAATTGTGCTTAGTGGCAATGTTAAAGTGGAATAAATCACAAAGTGATGGAGGTGTGCCATTTAATCAAAAAAAAGAAACGAAAATAATCACAACAAAAGTGAAATTCTGGATGTACTGACAGTCAAACCATCTCAACTCAAACACAATTCAAGACTGAACAAGTTACCCAAGTACATTTTAAAAAGTTTTCAAAAATTTCTAGTTTGTAAAATCATAAACACAGTCTCTAAGCAGCTGCTTACCCAGCTGTTCTTGCGTCCTGCGTAAATCTCCATGTTGCGCCGGTAGTTGGGATCCTCCAGGAGGCTATCGTACTCAAAAAGCAGCCTAGAGCTCTCGCGCAGACGCTGACATTGGTAGTGGTGGTACTGCTGGATGAGCTCCTTCACCAGCTGGAGCAAACATTCGGGGTTCCCAGCGTCCCACTGGAGCAAGTGCTGAGGAAGGCATCAGAGAAGAGACATGATGACAAACATAAGACAGGCCACTCAGTTGTTTTTTTATTTTATTTTATAGGTTTAACATCTTAGCATGTGAAATCAATGCACAATTATTATAATTACAATAAGCAAACAAAGTGAAAGGATTACCAGCCTTACTTAGCATTTATTCAATTTTCTGTTGGGGCAGATTTCGAGAGAACTGATCTGTATCTACCATGTTGGAATTTCAAGAGAGATTCCAACATGGTATTAAAAAACAAAGAGTGCTGTAATTTGAGGTGAAGACCAGTTTTCAAGATTTAACATGTCCTCTAAAGGCAAAATCCTAACAGAACACACAGGGGTTGAAGGTTGTTTTTATGTTGTAGATCACTATTAATCCTTTTGATCATGGTCTGACTTATTTCTACTTTTATAGAAAGATACACAAAGTCTGACGTCACTGACATGCATGTGGTTAAAACACATCTAAAGAGATCCAACTAAACAAGCTGTTCAGATACATAGAGAATACTGTCAGTTAAATAGAAGTGTATGAATAACTATGGATAAACAATGGTAAGAATATTTGAGAAGAACGTGGTAGAGGAAGAAAGTTTGTTCCCTGGGAGAAAGAAAAAAAATCAAATCCTGGAAAAAGGTTATTCCCGTTACCAGATCAAAAGGAAAGGGTTGTGCTCCAGGATGTCCTGTTGCCAAAGAGCGATTTAGGCCCATATGGAAAAATACTGAGCCTGACCTCTTCTGTCTGCAGCTTCTCTGACCACTGTGGCCACACTCAATAAGTGTGGCCACAGTGGTCAGAGTGGTCAGTGATATTTTTGTATTTTGATGATACATATCACACTGACTATCATGATTATTTATGGTAATAAAATGTGTCAAGGCTCATTTCTGTATTTGCTTATGTAATAATTGCAACTATGCTGACTATTTCATCTGATTATCTAGTGCACCTTGCACGTCTAAATTGTCCCGTTCACCAATCTCAATTTCAGCAATGAAAAAGGTGTGATCCAACTGACTGATGCAAGAAATCAATATACAAACATAATACAGAATTACATCATATGCAACCAACTGCCACAAATTAGACAAGCAGCCACTCGTGAGCCTCTGCAGGGTTAATATTCTTCGCTCCTTTAAGGGGAACCTGTCCACTGATGCGCAAGGAAAAAATGCTTATAATTAATGTGAGACAACACTGTACAAAAACAAATTGCAGGAAACATGTCACATCTAATAAATACAAACAGATGGCTGAGCTCTCAAGAATGAATTCTGTGAGAGCTTTAGAATGGAGACGAACAGCACGCGAATCAAGACCACAGCAATAAATAAATAAATAACAGTTTGGACTTTGAAATGCTTGTTAATTTAAGGAGATTTATCTTCCCTTGAAGAAACAGCACCTTTAACTTTCACATACTTACTACCTTTTCATATCAACTTGACAAATCGTTTCGTTCATTAAGGTACGATTAAGTGTTTCATGTGTTATAAATATGTGGGTTCGGTCAGTTCAGCTGGGAGAGTGTTGAGGCCGGTTGTTCACTGTATGAAGCTTGTGTATCACCTATACAGAATTATATTAAGACATATATCATCTGTGAACTGATAACAGTATGGAATTGTTTGGTTGATATGACAGGAGAAAAGAGACCTAACAGGTTTTTTCTTTGAGTAAATCACGCCATTCTCAATAGACAGCACACCTATGCTACATTATGGAGGATACTAGGTTACTAGTGATTAATACAAGTAGGACAGTCACTTAAAAAATACAAATAAAAATGGAAAAAAAATACTTTTACTCAAACCAAGTATTCCTATTGTACTGGTCTTCAAGTCAAAGATTGTTAGATCGTTAGTTGTTCAGTTGAGAACAGGTATTGCTGGAGGACTGGTTGTGGGAGCTGTGAGAACTGGGAGAAATTGAGCGTTTAAAAGATTTGGTACCTGAATGGAAGCTTAACTCTGTTGTTTTACAGTTTTACATTTTTATCCTTGTAAACCAGTCAGTTTCTGTCTAATAGTATCTTGTTAGCCCACTTAAGCTGTGCATTTGTGAATGAAACTTCAGTCTAATCTAATCAATCTGTGCAAGTGGGGAAATTTGTCTTTTTTTCCAGTAACAGACTCATGACATGGTGACCATGTTGGAAGTAAAAAAGTTTCCAAGGAATGCTCTGCTTAGGGAATGATGTAGGTCTCTGAAAAGTGAAACTGACTAATTTCTTTTACTCATTCTGAAAGTGAAATGCTGTTGATCAACTCAAACTGTGAGTAAAATCAACAAGCTGTGCAACCTAATGACATAACTGCAATACCAACGTAAATGTGTAACTACAGTTGGTCATTGTTTCTCCCTTCAGGTCACAAACCAATTAAGTGCAGCTCATTCTAAAAAAATGAGTAAATCTGAACACGGAGCCATTCTGGTCTCTACTGGGAGGGTGGGTAGAATAGCAGGTGTTAGTAATACTGTAACATTAATAACAATTTCACTGAGGTATCATAAGCAGGATGTCTTTGACTTGAATAAGCTTGTCTCTCATGTGTGTCTGTCTGTCTGCTCATCTCTCTGGCAGCCCATATCAGCCCAATGGAGAAAGCTTCCATTGTTGCAGAGCGATCCCACACCCTCTCCGTATACCATGGAAAGGGTGGGGGTGGGGGGTTGCATGGCAAGGGCAGGCTAAACACAGACAGTGACTTCATCGTCCTGATCCACCAGTGGTTACCAGCAATTCTGGGATTCCCGAAATGGGGGGG
>OMLM01004424.1:66793-91184 GCA_900302695.1 Helostoma temminkii | reverse complement strand
GGGGGGGGGGGTGCAAACAAGGATGGGCATTGTCCAAAAGAGGCAGTCAGTGCTCCGGGATGGGAGCGAGCTGAAACTGAGGAGAGACTGAGGAAGTGCTGTGTCAGGATTGTGACACAGAATATCAGTGAAACTCCACTGAGGATGAGGAGAGGCATGCAGTAGGGATCAGACGTAAGAGAGGAGGAGGAAAAAACAATACAGAGCTCAAGAATGTAGGCCAAGTCCAATGGAAAGAGTCTTCAGACTGTGTAGTTCAGGTTTCATTGGTGAGCAATAATGAAATTGTAAACAAAACTTAAAAAATGAAATGAGTAGTGCTGTGGCACGATTCTTATTACACTGTTTAAATAATACAGTTGTGACGCACATGAAAGCACTGAACAGAAAGATACCTGTGTGTTAGGACCAGTATGAAGGAGAAACACTTGTTGAGTAATTCCAATTGAGGTGTCAAGCTCAGTAGTTACTCTCAAGTGCACCAGTAGAGATATTCACTGGCCAAAGAGGAGCCAGTTTTGTGGACTGGTGGGTTCAATCATCTCCAACATCAGTAAAACAAAGGAGCTAGTGGTACAGTTTAGAAACAGTAAGAACCCAGTCACTCTTCCTACTATCAGAGGTGATATACCTTGCTGTCTGTATATATTTCAATATATTGAAAATAAACAGGAATGGACAGCAAACTCAGTGTCACTTCAGAAAGGCCAGGGCCAGCTGTATTTCTCAGGTATTTCAATGTTCGATGTTCTTTGGTCTTGCTGGGGAAGCAACATAAAGGTGGTAGATACCAACAGCCTGAACAAGGCAAGGAGCTGGACCCTCTAATTGTTGTGGTCCAGCCAAGATTGTAGTCCTCCTCAATCCCTCCCAGCCACTCCACACTGTGCTGGACAGAGCACATTCAGCCAGAGACTGATCACTGCCAAGTGCTCTACAAAACATCCTTTCTTCCAGTGGCCATTAGACTTTAGGAGGTTTAGGAGTGTGTGTGATGCTTTCTAAGACAGAAGGTCCACTAGTTTTCACACAAAAAACATCAAGAATAAAACTTGTTCAGCAGTTGCTGAGATATAATTTGGACCGTTATGTTCAGTAACAGGACAAGGCTCAAGTTCATCTTGTATTGTACTTAATGTTCAGATTTTCTGTCAGCAAAATAGTGACTGAATGCTACAGTAAAGTAATGGTTGTACATGGCTAGAGTAAGAAGCCTCAGCCAGAAAGCAATGTCCATGTATTGCAGTGTATGTATGTGTGTGTGTGTGTGTGTGTGTGTGTGTGTGTGTGTGTGTGTGTGTGTGTGTGTGTGTGTGTGTGTGTGTGTGTGTGTGTGTGTGTTGACGTGAGACTGTGCAGACTCTTCACTGAATTGATTTCATACGCTCTGCAGAAGGCTGTATGTGCCAAGACAAATCAGTGAATAGGATAAGCCCAGCAGAAAATGTACATATTTGAGGCATAAAAAAACAAAACATGCAATAGATTGATGAAAAATAAGAAAATACATCTACATGTGTTCTAGATTATTCTGTATGAAAGGAACATCTTTCTTAGGCTTTTATCCACAGGGGGTTGATATCATAGGCCTAAACAATGCCCCTGTTTCAATCTGGATCTTATAATCCAGTTATATGAACAACACACTGGCTAAACCTGTGTCAAATGATTACTCCTGAACTTGGCTTATGATAAAACCACTCACCTCTAACAAAAAAAACACTGATACCTTCCTATTTTGAAAGGAGCGCATATGTGTAAAAGAAGCAATTTATAATCGTCTTACATTAAGATATTAGGGCTTGATTCAATATCAATGTTAAAAACTGCATATTAAAAATATATTGGATTAGCATTAGGAATTATCATTTTGGGCATTCATGTTGAAACCAGTGCAAAATATCACAGTTGGTAGACAGAAACACTAGGGGAAAACAGCTTTTTCCTAGTACACAGCAGAAAATACTTCTGTGTATTGATTGATTTACTCACATAAAACTGTGGTAATTAGAGGGACAGGTAGTAGAGTGTGAGCTTTAAAGGAAGGGAAATTTTTAAATACGAGAATTTATTTAACTCTTAAGTATTGGAAACCTAAGTAAAAGAAAAGCAAAACAGTAGTAAATTGTAAAATTAAAGCAGCTGTTTACTACAACAACTAGCTATTCAATGATATTTATTGTCAGTTATAAATATCATCATAACTTTTTAGCCTGGGATTCTTACATCCAGGGATCTCTGGAGCTAAATGCTATCATGCTGGTAATAGGCTGAATTAAGCAGGTGTAATGTTTACTATGTCCACAATCTTAGGTTAATATGTTACAATGCTAACATTTGTACAACAGTTTTTCATGAGAAGGCCATAGGTTTATCAGGCATTAGTGAAAGTTAAAGTTGGTTAAAAGTGTTAAAACCAAACTGCTAGGCATATGAAAACTGACCTGACGATGGCGGCACAAGAAAAGTCATAAGAAAGTTATGGTGTGTACATAAAATAAAAATGTCATGGCAATCCATCCAATGCTTGTTGAATTTTTTCAGTCAGGATCCTAAAAGTAGACGGACCAACCACCAGAATGTGGAGCAATGCCCCTAGCTTAGCTAAAACAACCTAACAAGTAGTATTGGTTGAAAAAGAAAAAGACTACATGGGCATTTCAATAGATGACAGGTAAACAGCACTGTTATTCCTATATGCTAGAACCTAATGTATTGTATATGTGTTGAGAATAAGGATAGAAATAATCAGAAACAGTATATTCCTTTAAGAACAAAATGTACACCTAAATTGGGCATCTTCACACTGAATAGACCCAAGTTGACAGAATTATGTCTTCCTTTGCCATCCGTCTGTGCCATCTTCGATCCAATATTTATCTTAGGCCAATGAGAGGGGGACTGGCGTCTGAAAATGCAAGATAATTATATAGGCCAAGAAGATATTTGTTTTTACGTCTTAAATGTGATTTTTATAGATGCTGGCAACCTGATCCAATAAATCGCTGTAGACTTGAAAGTGCGAGGCATTAAAAAACTCCCAAGTATTAAATTAATCTCTGTTAGTCTCTAATTCAAGTGTGGGCTCACACCCTGTTTCGCCCCCGGAGAGTGCCAAGTCTAAGATCATGCTAAATTGCTCTTGTCATGTGTTTAAGACACTTGGCATTCTCAGCCCAGTGTTTCTCACTGTGATCCGTGCAGTTTGCGTCCAACACAAAAAAACTTGTTGACAGAAATAGCACTTTTCCCAACTACTTCTTATGTGTATCAGAAGCTGCTTCAGCCCAGCACCGATCCACCTTTGTCCCATCTCAGGTTTGGCACTTTTATTTCTTGTTTTCTCCCAAAGTATAATGGTGTTTAGGAACAGCCAAATCCCTTTACACCAGCAATCTCTAGTAGCAAACAATAACCTACCATTAAAAGCATTCCCAGACCTGTAAGTGAATGCTGCCAATAATAAACTCCAATAAAACCTGGAACACATTATTCCCTAAAGCAGGAAGGAAGCTGGAGCAACAGTTGGTACACTAAATGCCCAGGATGATATAATCTTGCTTTATGGGCCATCTGAGGTCCATTGTTAGACCAGTAACAGGGGACGAGCTGGAGCAGCAGATAGGAAGTGCTCACCAATGCTTGGCATTCAGGATTGCTGTGGAGAACGTGAGGCCGGGAATGTATCCTTTTCCTAGATGGGAAAATGCTTAGGTTGACTTTATACTTCAGTCACATTTTCTTTACGGGAGTTGTTGTGTTGCCTAAATTAAAAACAATGTCTCATTGTGCAAAACCACAACTTCTCTGAGGAGCTTAATTTTAAGAACTAAATAAATGGATCTACTAGTCTCAGAAACCAGGACAGGAGTCACAGCCTATGAGCCTAACTGATACAAAGCTCGAAATAACAAGGCTGACCTTCATCTATTTTTCTTGTTAACAAATCCAACAAAAAGACCAAAATCTACAATGTCAGAGACAGAACGCGGCTCCGACACTGTATTGTTCCGCCCACAGCACCATGTCATAACCCATCGGGAGTGGAGCAGATTGTTGTGATCCTGTCTTTAATTTGTTGTCTATAGATACTTCCTACTTTGTTGAGCTCTAACCTACAGACAAAGATTACAGTTAAGTCACTATGAATGACATGGACAAGGATTTGTGGCTGTGTTTTAGTTGTTAAAAAATAATGAAGTGATGCATAATTATTTCATAGCTAACTGTGTTTCACATACAGTGTATGGAAGCAGGTGAAACACAGGCTTTTTCTTTTGCGGAAAATCTGTATAGGTGGTTATTAAATTAATAAAAGTACTGCTTTATATGTGAATTTCAAAGCATTTTTAGTTTCTGGGATTCTTCCAAGACATGACACGACGTATCCAGTGGAAACACAATCACTGACTAGGGTGGAAATGCTGGGTAATGTCAGTGCGAGCCCAGGTGCGAACACAGCAGGTAATTGTCCAGATTATTCACAGCAAGCGACTGGGCGTTCACTTTCAGACAATCCTTGCTGTTCTGCAAGATTGGATATTATGGCAGAAAATATCTGGGGCATATGTATATTTAACTGATATGTTAAATACCAACTTATTTGTTACATGTCATTTACATGAACATATGGTAATTATGTTAATCAGGTTATGCACCAAAACATATTTGTGATTGCAGTTTAGATTACATTATTTTTATTTTATATTTTTCTATATTTTCTATTTATATTTTCATAAATATCTTGATCTAAATTTTTCATAACAATTCAGGTAAAATAAGGTGATGAGCATTTCCTCTTGATGTATCAAGTGTCTCTGTGTCATGTGCTACTGTATTGCTACAGTTGCCTTTAGGGAGCAAAAAATCGGCAATGATTGACGGACTGATTTTACACATGCCTTAAACATGCCTTGCATAACATAGTTTGAAAATCCATTTACATTCAAAATTGTGAGCATTATCATCAAGACTGTAAAAAACAATCTGTATTATTCCTATTATTCCTATATGCTTATGCTGTCCATAACATAGACAACATGAAACGCAGTAGGTACATCTATATACAGAAAGCAGAACTATTCATGGACCTACAGCTCCCTCTGAGGGGAAACAAACACCTACAAACCTGTACAATGCAATAGTGTCAACTTCTGGAATTCCCAGTGTAACTAGACGCAGCTTGCCTTTATCCAAATCAGCTGAAAACTGCAAGATGGATAAGTGGTAACATGTTGATGCTGTATCTAGAGAGGCCATTGAGGCTAACCCTAGCTCTCAGACACACATACACACACAGGGAAACTCCCAAAACGATTTGCACGCATCACTGGACAAGTCTAGACCAGACAAATGACAAAGTAGACACAAAGAAAGGGACGGAGGGGCAGACAAATAGTGGTATTAGTGAGTATAAAAGAGAGTTGCAATTAGAGCTAACTGTTCTTATGTGCTGCACGCTTACTTTTATGTCATGGTACAGATAAAGAGTGAACTACATACAATAAGTCTCAAGCAATAACAAAATGTAGCTATGTTCTTTTTTTTCCCACATGTAAGCCAGTTTGATCAGTGACATTCACAACTTCACTTCAGGAGTCTTGTGAATGTACTACAATTATGAAAGATGATAACTGGGGGATAATGCACCCGGAAAAGTCAAATTATCCAAACAATGTTGTTAGGACTGCAGACATCTGGCAAAACACACCAAAACATCTTGTGGATAGTCAATGACTACTCCTTCTGAGGTTGCTACATTGTGAGATTTATGGTTGTTACATCACTTCTGTTCTCGATGTCACTGTGGGTGAAACTGAAGCTCTTGTGTTGTTCATCCAAATCACTGTCATATAGCTACATGGTTTTACATAAAAAACAGCATGTGTGGTCGTTTTATGTTTAGTTTCCATACGTGCAATGCTTATATGTCATTGGGTGTGTATGCAACGAAACATAGGAAGGTATGGAGGGCAGACAATTTATGATGACAGAACGGAAAACAACATCATCACGACAAAAACCCGCAAAAACACCAATTCAACAATCAACCAGACATGCTTCAGCCTTTGAGATAAATACTTTTTGGGATATTCCATACAAATATATGTAAGAATAGATCAAGTTCTGCAGTCATCATTTACTGAATTAGAGATGAAACTATGTGATGCAACAGCACATCTTCTACGTAAAGAACTGCTATGCACCTTCCCTCCCTTCCTGTGTCTGCCTCTGTCATTTCCTCCTCGCTGGTCATTTTTCCCAGTAACTCGTGGGCAGTTCAAATCTTTTGTATTCCTGTCACTGAGTTTGGTGTGGTAAACACATTTTTCTGAACTCCTCTGCTGTCTCCAAGTAGTTCACACCCTTTTACCTAAACATAGTTGAATCAGTTTGTTTGTTATTTTAATGAGACAGAATCACATTTTAACAAACTCACTCAAAATGCAACAAAAAATTGACTGCCAGTGTCACAGCTTGCAGTACCACACCTATTCACAAATATGAAGACAGGCTTGTAGTTTGCCTGTATTCTGTACACTTTTGTCACCAACAGACTACAAACTGCAGTATTGTACTGTACTGAATTTGTGTCTTTTATTACCCACGACAAAAGGCTAATTAGACAATACTATATACAGTGGTGCTTCAAAGCTTGCAAAACTTTCAGATTTTTTTTGTTTCTCCATAAATACTGTATGATGTAAAAGTCCTAGTGTTTCTTCTCCTATGTAATTTTGATAGGATTGTGTTCAGAACTTTGACTCAGCCACAACAAAACACAGATTCTTCTACATGAGAAATTATGTTTGTTTACTGTTCTCGTCTTGCTGCAGGATCCACTTTCCATTGTTCTTCAGCTCACCAATGCATTACTTGACATTTCTCTAAAATTTGCTTATACAACCTAAAATTCATAGGTCCATGATGGCAAGCTGTCCTAGTCCAGAGGCAGCAGAGCAGACTCAACTCATGATACTGCCACCACCATGTTTCCTGGGAGGGGTAAGGTTCTTTTGCAGAAATGCATAATTTCTCATTAACTCAAAAGGTTCTACATTCTTCCATCAACAGAATATTCTTCTGACTTATCTACACGACTTTAAGCATGCTGTAGACATGCAGCAATGTTGTTTTTCAACTCTGCCCTTCACACCACTGTTGTTCAGTGTTCTCTTGTTGGTGCACTCATGAACACTTATATTAGCCACCGAGAAGCCTTTAGTTTTTTGGACATTACCCTGGGATTCCTTAAAGCGATTGTGATTACATGGCTAATTCTTGGTGTGACATTTGTAGGACAACCATTCCTGGTTCACAATATTGAATATCCTCCATTGGTAAAAAATCTATCTGACAATCAACCGGTGGAACCCAAATGCTGAAAGCCCTTCTAGACTGGTGAGTCTTAACTTAACTTCTTATAATGTAGAAATACAGGGGATTCTAAAGGATTTACAAACTGTCAAGCTACACTTTACATACACATATTGCACTAGTAGCCTCTTGGTCACCCACATTTATTTGGGTCTCCATCAACTCAGTTCCCATGGTAAAATCCACATGACATGCTTCATACAATTTAGAAGTAGTCTTCATGTTCCCCACAGTTATGTCAGGCCTGATAAGCTGACTTTCAACTACCAACTGGTATCAATTAAATCTTTAGGTTAGACAGCCACAAATGTGTCAGAGTGGTTAAGTGGTGATGACATTTAAGAGGCCTTTTTCAATTTAAGATTTATTTCTGTGTCGAAAAGAGCAGAGTCTCTCTCTCTCTCTCTCTCTCTCTCTATGTCTCCGCCCAATATAAACCCATTAGTGTGGCAGATGACTTTCCACAGCTCTAACACAATTAAAGCCATGAAGCTGGTGTGAGGCTTACTAAGAATGACCAGTTAAAAACAAGCTTGACAGTATGTGTATCAAAGTATCAATGTGGGAAACTGCCCTGGTGGCCAATTATCCACAGTCTGGATGCCATTTAGCCTACATCTGCACTTACCAGTGAACCTGTGCACCCTAGCAACAATGTAACTGAACTTCCATAAATTTGTGGCAAACTTTGCTCATATTCCATGGCTCATGGAACTGTTCTGCTATAAAATGTTTATTTGTGGGACTTGTGGCCTCCCAACATGCAACTGTAGTATTTAGGTCTCTTTTATCCTTCATGTATTGTGGTTTAAATGTTGAAAGAACTTTTCTTAATAATCACTAAGAGGATTCCTTCATTATTGTGCTGTAAAATCTATATTTGAATTGCATTTCCTAAAGGCAGTGTCCACATAGGAGTCCAATATGTGTACCATGTGAAAGTTTTGATACTACTTTTTGTTGTTGTTGTTTGTTTGTTTTTAAAAGAGCAATATGTTCATCTGTCCAACCAAAAGCATGGATAACAAACCTACTCAAGGCCTGGTGACAGCAGGGAAAAACACAAGGCTAAACAGGGAGGCTAATGATACCCTTGGCTGGCTGTAAACAAGAGCAATGTGCTGCTGAGACATCAAGAACTCAACCATCCACTGACAGAGGACCTAAAATTAGCCTAATGTTTACCCCCACTGGATAACAAAGGCCAGAAACATTTACATACTACGAGTTATTTACATAGGCAGTGCAGTGTTTTTACTTTTACTTTTATTTAAGATGTTTTTGTAATAAAGTATCACCAAGAATTATTGGGTAAATTCACATTGCCAGTGTTGATAATAAAAAAATTCCCAGGGGATGTGGGGGGAAAAACTGAGGAACTGCTGGGAATTCAGGGTTTTAAAGAGTAAAAAGGGGGCTGTACTTACTGAAAACATACAGGAAAAAGGAGTGAATACGAGAGGAAGGTCTTAGGCAGGCTACCCAAGCAGACAGGCGAAGGAGGATTAAGAAAGCATGAACAGTGAAACACAGCAAGAATATAAGTGAGAAAATAAACAAGCAACGGGCTGCCAGGCACTGGCTCAGCAGAGGTACTTCCCCTTATGTGCACAGCTGGATTTATGAGACAGTGAGCAATACGCCCCTCTCTTCTCCCAGACTCTGACACAAGTAGGGGAATTTAGCTTCTCTGTGCTAGTCTGCTTCAAAAATAGTAATGGATAACTGCATGGTTGAAGCTTAATAGCAACAAGAAGAAGGAAGTAGTCAGTAGAAGGCCAATCACTAAGGCCTAACAGACTCCACAGTTAACAATACACTGAGTCACTGACAGGTTACACGGTCACACATATCAGTAAGTTTTCTTTAGATGGAAAAAAGGACTAAACACAGCAGACTGTGTGTTTGGAACTAAGCAAATAGATGATATTTTCATTACGTGAAAGGTCCAGCTAAGATTGCCCAGGAATGACCAATTGTGCACAGATGCAGAGTGTGATCTACATGTAGCAAGACAGTTCACTTTTCATTGAAAGAAAGTAGTGTCCCAGTTCATTTGCATGAGGCTCAGGGAATGTGCCAAGCTATGGCAAAAAAAAGAAAGCTGACTCAGCCTTTGTGACATCATGCAGCAATGGGCTAGATACTTGGTAAATTACTTTGTAATGTGAATTCTATGTTTCTGCTGTTTAACTAGTGATCATGACTGTGAATGATGACATTACAGTCACCTTCACACGGTCCAAAATTCATACTCACTGTGCCACACTATGATAAACTTCGGTGGAGCTCATGGATCTATTACTTAACCTGGACAGTTGCTTCTGAAGCAGGTACCTGAAGCAACGTGCCCACACAAAAAACCCTTTCATTATTTTAATAGAGGGCTGTTTTCAACTCTCTATGCCCATTAAGCCTTCAAAATGAGTTACTACATATTTAATAGTAGACAAAAAGTCAATCATTCAAAAATCATCGTTTTAGGTTTTTTACCTCTGAATGACCGTCAAGTCCATGCCTTTATTCAGCTGGATAAGTTCTAACATGCCGTTTTTGTGTCATAATAATATGCATTCACACCAGTCATTTCAGATTTTGTTTGTGCATTTATCTCTCCCCACACATTATAACACAAATAAACAAGATAATTGGTCATTTTCCTCCTACTGAGCATACGGAGAGGACTGACAGGTCAGCCGCAGAAAACAAGCAAAGAAACTGAACAGTACGCTGTATATTGTATAATTCCAGTTCTGCCTGGTACGCTGCTTATGGTGAGCTGCCTGCGAAAGACTGTCAGCTGAAGTTTTGGGTCCTGACTGAACGAACACAGAACAGTATGGATGGACAAAGACGTTTGATTCCCATTGTTCTTAAGAGTGACATACCACCATCTGTTTGAGTAGTGATATAATACAGTTCTACAGAGCTACATTTAGGCCAATAAACACTACAATGCCAATCTGGTGGTCGCAGATTTGCTGCATGGGTTGAAAGCCACACGTTCCTTCCAAATTCTGTAGAAAAACCACTTCACTCTTTTCATGTCATGTGCCTTCTCCTGTCAAAACCAACGTCTAGCAACTACACACAAGAGGCCACTGTATTACACACATCAGCTTGCAGACTTCAAAGCCTGTAAGTACTACAGACTCTGCCAAATGAATGAAGATATTCTTGATAAAAATTGCTGCACTGTGAAAAACATGCAGCTACTCACGTAGGACAACAACACAGTGTTGAATAGGAGGAAAAACTCTAGATCTTCAAGGACATGAAACATCCAGACAAACAAGTTTGATTTGCTTAATTCCTGATACTGTTCGCTGCAGAAGCAGTCGGCTAGAGGCAAATGACTTAAGTAACTCCAGTGATCAAAAGGCAATAACTGAAGCTATATGCTAACCTTATATCATACACAATGATGTGCACATGTCTAGTGTTTAAAATGTGGCATTTAGACAAATGATGCTAACTCTGATACAGAGGTGCATGTTTAAAAAGTGTGCAGTTTTTCAATGAAAAGTATTCCAGCTATGTGTGACTGGGTGAAGCAGTAGTTAGCTCTAAGGCACAGACAGTGCACTGAATGGCGACTGTTTACTGTTGCTAAAAACACCATGTATTGGGGATTAGTTTTTTCCTGCTTTGACTGAGTCTTGTCAAAACACCATGGGGAGAAGGATGTGTACTTCTGCATTGGGAACTTTAGTTAAGTATATAAGTGTCAACATCAAACTATACTTCCCTCAAACTTGTAATTCGATACTGTACTCAATACTACTTTATGGCAGAACGGTAATCTCATGTTGGGTGAGCGAGTACGTGAAGCCGGAGAAATGTCAACGGTGTGGAGATATTTTAAGATAGGTGTTAGCAAACACACAGTACAATGGGTTTGCTCTATTTGACAATATGCTCCAGGTGTGGGCATTCTGTTGTACTCTGAGACAGTGCCAAAAACATGATACAGGCCATGGATGATGCTGGGCTGTCTCGCCTGCCCTGTGTCGCTAACCCCCTTCAGCTGAGTTAATGAAGTATTCTGGTGCAGAGAAGTGTTGCTCATGTGTTGAGAGATGGGTCCAAAATAGTTGGGCATTTTAAACATTCCGTCTCAACCCTCAAGTTTTATGTTAATTTCTGAATGTGAGCAATAGTCTCCTGTTGTGTTTAACTTTGTCACAGTCAGAAAGCGAAGAACATCTGATTATGATGTTTGAAGCTATTGCACCTTTTCAGTAATTGCAGTTTTTATAATAATAAAATGCAGCAACCGCAATATTATTAAGTATTCGTATCAGTACTTGGTAAGAAAGTGTTATTGAGATATCTCTAATTTGTATAAAGAATCTGCAAAATTACTAAAGCTGTCAAAAAATGTTGTATGTATAAAATGTACAATATTGTTTGAGTTCGAATTGTTTGAGTTTCTTCAAGGTTACTTCTTCCTCATGTCACTCACAACTGAGTGTATTAAATCAATAAATGCTCAAGACTAAAAATCTGATGCGGTTTAAAGAGCCACAGATTATTTATGTTCATGTTGCAACTGGTTTTTCTTAAGAAGCAGTTTATTTGACTATCCACACATTTAAAACACACCTCGCTGGAAATGAAAGTGTTGATGCAATCAGTTCTTGATGACCAGTTCTCATACTAGACAAAATCAGCATAACGTCTTTCTCACTATTCCCCGAGTGAAGTTAAAATACAATCCAACATATAAACAAATACCACGAATTTCCGCTCTAGATAAATTACCTGAAGTGCTGAATAGTCTTTATTGTTTCCATTGCACAGTTGGTTTAAGATACGTGTTTTACATAAACTGCCACACACTATTTATCCTGTTTAGGCTAGTTCTTTAGTGAATCATGGCTCCTTAGCGATGTTGAGAAGATGAACATAAAGAGTCAGTCAAAACAGAGCACAATGAAATGCAACTGGCAATTATTGCAGCATGTCCGTCTACCTAACACTGCACACCCACAGTGGCTTAAGAGTGCTAGTTCGCTTTGTTAAAGGGTGTATGTGGCAGTGCTTCAGCTCCCTCTGGTTACTGGGATCAGTTAAGTTGCGTTCAGCTATTTGAGGCATTTGCTTGACATTTAGGGCCACGGAAGAGAACCTTCCAATAAAACACATGGAAACGTGGGAAGACAGGGAGTGGCTTTAACAAATGAGAAAAAGACCAAAACAAAACATGTGGTAAAATGTGCAGTGAGTTAGAGAAATAAAGCATCCATTCACTGTAAAAGAGTCACACATTTTGACCGCAATGGACACATTTTAAGATCCTCCAGAGAAACTTGCAATTAACGAGTCCTACATGAATCTAGATACTCACCGGCAGTTCTGATGGTTCAGGGAGAAACTCGGCATCTTCGCCAAAAATAAAATCAGGAGGCAATTCTGGATACCGAGCATTGAATATGATGTCCCCTGTGAAACAAGAGAAAACGGAATGAATATTGATTTGAATAACATTCTTATGATTTACTGGGTTCTATAAGGAACAAACTATGTCACAGCAATCATTTTCCTCACATATAAGCTCATTGTCATAAAGATGTCATCTTCCTTTCCTAACACTAACATCTGCCTTATTCTGCCCCATTTCAACATATAAGAGTATAACATATATATTGAATATAATATAGATGACATTATCAGCCAGGCAGTTTTGTCAGTTTTTTTGTACTGGCTGCAACCACATTTGAGGTATTATAAATTCAGCATTTGAAGAAAGGAGAAAACTTGACATTTACTACTAAAGCCACTCAGATCCTGCCAATCAGGTCTGTCTTGATAATAGCTGAACAGGTATTGTAATATAATGTGCATAAAGTGGTGCAATTCGGCCTCAGATGAAAGACAGCAACCAAACTTAGGCTGGAACAAAATTCTGACTGTGTCAGATATTTAAGGATCACCATCCTGCAATGTGACTGCTGCTACAACATACAGACATCTACTAACCAGCTAATCAGAACACCACATGAAATGGCGCACTGATCAATAAGACAAAAATTCTTTGTTTATAACTGTAGCAGCGCAGATAGAGCTTAGTCTTGTATATTGACTTGTATTGTACAGTGCCCTCCACTAATATGGGCACCCTTGGTAAATAGCTGGCACGGACCATGACATTTGAAGAATATGGAGAGATTCTCTTGAGCAAAAGATCAAAAAGATAACAAAGAATTTTTTCACAACCTTCTTTGCTCATATTTACCAAGGGTGTCAGTATTGTAAGGGTGCCCACACTGTAGGTGTTATCTTTACGCAGTCTACATACATCAAAGCTGATGTTGTACTCAAGTTCACTAGTCGCACAGTGTGGCTGCAGTGAACTTTACTACTGAAATCACACAAAGCAAAGGTGACAGCAAGTTTGTTAAATTTGTGCTAAAATGCTATAATTGCAAGAACAGATTAATTACATGTATCTGGATAAAAAAACAAAAAACTACAGACTGGAAATGAACCTCACTTAGGTGAGGACAAAACATCTCATAACACCCTGTTTAGGCTGGTTCACAATGTTCTTATGAGATGTTACACAATTCTGTTTGTGTGCTGCAAGACTGTTCTGTTCTGCTTTTTTGTTGTTCCAGTGATGGCAGGAGGAGACAAACATATGGAAGTAGTTTTCCAGTGAAGAAGGCGCAAGCGGGAGGATGAGAGCATGTGCTGTAACTCTGTTACAAACCACCGGATGTCTGTGTGCAGGCACAGGTCCAGATAGAAAGTGGAGCTCTTGCAAGTGCATCTTCATTTTATAACCTAGGCTTATATATACTACTTTGTTTCTACATTCCAAGCATCTAGTCACTGCATGACATGACTTCTATAAGTCTTCCTTCTGATTAAGCTAGACCTTTTACTGAGGGTGTAGTATGTATAACAACAGAGGCCACGTATTGTTGTTTAGCAGTACCGGTAGCCATGGTGGTTTAATGGAAATCCCCTTAGCATTAATAGGGGAAAGATTGTGCTATGCTTTTGGATTCTACTGTGTAAGTAAGTAGGTCCGTAGGCCGGCAAAACGTATTTTCTATGTCCCCATTAAAGACTTTTCCTGAACACTGACAAGTACAGTAAAGGTAAAGATAAAGATGACCATCACAATATAATAACCCCATTTCGCATTTATATATTATTTCAGGTAAATCAAATCACCCATCACTATTCATGTGTTTTGATTTATTTTACAGCAGCAAAACCTGACGCAACCATTACTGCCTGAAGGGGTTTAGCACATTTTGCAAATCAAGCAAGTCCTACTTCCTTAAACTTGCCATAAACTGACCATCCCCACGGCCACATTTACACCACACATCCAAACAGAACGTCATACACATTGTGCAAATGTACATTACATTCAATTAACAGCTTCACTGGTTATTTCTTTCTTTTGAAAACTCGCAGAAACTTTCCCATCACGCACAAAAACCCATTTCACTGATCTAGCTGGCAGATAAGTTTAACAAAGTTTTGTTTCTGGCTGAATCACTTCAACACATGTAAATCATGAAGTTGTCTTTAACTTTTCCAGGAAATTGACATATATTCTTTTTGTGTAATTTCTTCATGTACCTTTATCTGCATTGGTGACACAATCATGATGGATGACAACTGATGTTATCTTTCTAGGATGTGTGCGTACAGACAAACCTCACACGGGTCTCGTGAGTCACCGTAATTACAGCAACAGCAAGTTAAAAATCATTCGAACTCGTGATGACGATCACTTAATGTTTATTGATGCTGCCCACCGGGCACTTTCAGAAGCATGTTCAGCCTCTGATGTGGTGACTTGTATTTGAAGTGAGAAACCATTCCAGTAAAAGTTTGGTGACACAAACAACATAGTGTTTACTGCTATCATTTCGCTGATCATCACAAAAATATTCAACTTGTTTTTGCAGTTAAGGAATTCCTGTGGGTGCTTTTGGTCTTACTGCTTGTTAAGTTTCTAAGCTATTGCAAAACATTCCTATGGGATCATTTTGTTGCTTGTGATCAAGGTTTTTTTTTTCTCCATCATATTTCCATTCATTTAGCTTCTGTGCACAGTTCTGCTTACTCAAAGAGATCTGTTGAATACCACTGGTTGCAGAAAATATTCAGCCCTCTTCCGTTTTTACAATCTAAATTAGAAAAAGATCAAACATGTAATGCCAAAGGAAAAACATGTTTTATTAAAAAACGATTAAAAGTCAAAAGCTGAAATCTGTTGTTTACAAAAGTTTCCCCATCCGTAATTCAGTACAGGCCCCTTTGGCAGCAATTAAAGCTTTGAGTCTTTATGGGTAAGTCAAACTTCTCACACCTGGACTTGGACAGTTTATTCTTCTTTCTTTGCTGATCCCTGGAAGCTGCTTCAGATTGGTAGGGAAGCGTCTGAACTATCAGCTGTAGGCCTAGGCTTCAGCCTTTATGAGCAAACAACCAAACATGACTGCTCCAACACATAAGTGCTGCTTGTACATTATAGTGATTTCTACGGACAGTGACGTCCAATAAGAAATGAAATTACCTAACATTATCACTGAACATAGGATGCAGGATGAAACAAATCTAATAAGAGATGCTCTAATTTTTGTCTGTTTTAACTGGTCACAATTATCCAGTGTCCGGCTCTTGGTAGAAGCAACCAAGAAGACCAAGACCTCCAGATTTAGAAATAGTTTTTTATTGTTGCCCTGACTTATTCCTTACAATTTTATGAGTTCTTTAGATTTCATGACTAGGTTTTTTCCTGTTCTTTCCTGTGCGTTTGGTCATAAACTATGACCAATCAGTTAAATTTACCACAAGGTCTGGACACGCCTAATTAAAGAGGGATGATTCTAACTGTTCCCTCTAATTTCTGTCTGCTGTTAATTATTCTAATAATATATTGTCAGTTACAGCAAAGCATGATTTTAAGACTGTGCCTCAGCTGACCCCGAGCTCCTCATTTGCTACTAATACTTTGTGACTAAAAAGGAAAAGCAAGATTAAATACTACTAGTAGTAATACTAATAGTTTCAGTCCCAAAATGATTTGCTCAAAGGTCAACAATAACAACAGATCATGAAGCCCAGACTCCATAAATGAGTGGCTATTTAGCTCAAACTATTTATTCAACCAACATGAGGGCCAGACCTTTCAAAAGCCTTTTTTCCAACACGATATGTAACAGATATGTATGTATGACATGATATGTCATACAGGCTGCACCGACCTGGTAAAACGATGGCTGTGTGTCATTCAGTGAGTGACAGTGCATCAGTTGCTTGACTTACAAACCAGTATTAAGTATAAAGAAGAAATACATCAGTAGGTCTGATAAACAATACAATATATATTCATAATTACATTATTATAATTAAATAATATAATACTCATATCATATTAACCATCAGCAGTTAAATTTAAACGTGTGTGAGAGTGTAGCCCTGCCCTGCGGAGCGTGTCTGACTTCCCCTGCCGTTTGTGATGCTTATGACATAACTGATCACAACATATACATTTTTTTTTATTTATGATGGCTAATGAGCTGCTTTCAACTGTTGTTTTGTGCACCTGTCAATCATGTGTGAATATGGACATGAATATGGATGACAACATTCAGTCTTACATTTATCGGCGCCATCAGTGATTTTTCCATATAATGATTACAATAGATTATCTGCAGCTTTAGATGCATCTCTGCCTATCTGTTAACATGACTGCTTCTATTTCAGAAATGTGCTGTGCTAAATGTGATACATAACTCTCAATAGAGTTAAGCCGACAGGTTCAGATGCTGTCAGATTAATGGAAATACATGTGAAAGAGGCTTTACTTACATTTGAGGGTTTCTCCAGCATATGGAATGTGAAGTTTAAAGCGATCACAGCAAGGACCAGGAGTCAGAGACGTACATCTGAACATGAAAACAACAAAGGAAAGTCAGCAGTCACAGTCAAGCAAGACGATTAAAGATATATAAACTTATATATACAATATATATTATACTTCTTTTTGCCCCAGAATATCAGCATTGATTCCATCCAGTAATAACAGTAATAATAAAACTAAGTTCCTAAAGGACAACAAAGAAGCAAATTAGGTGTTGTCTGACATCAGACAAGCTCTTTTAAAAAGATTTACATTGTGGCATTTTTGCTGTCCCTTAATCTGCATGCAATTATTGTTATCAAAATAACAAAGTAATAAATCTGTAAAATATGAAGAGCAAATTCCAAATATTCACACATGGAAATAGGAAATTATCCTAATTCTGACTGTAAACACTGTGTTTATTTATGAGCAGTTACACAACTGCACAAGTCTGAATGTTAGTTACTCCAACATCATCCAGACAGCTGTTTGTTTGCTTAGCAACAGTCAAAAGCAACAAAAGTCACCTTTTCTTACAATCTCCTTCAGCTACATACAACTTTCCTTCTACTTTGCCTAGTTTGCTAAAATGTTGAAAGACAACATTATTAATTTATATAGCACATTTTATTACAAAGTCCACAGTTCACTGAAGCACATTAGTGATCATGTACTATCATGTATGGAAGGTACGTGTGACGAGTCAGGACAATATCTGCCATCAGCGACTATGGCAGCGTGTTTGCACCAAGCACGCTGAATTCACTGCAACTACAACAATAACCAATTATAAATTCACTAAATAAAAACTTGAACCTATAACCATTTGCAGTAACATATAATCTGATACTCTGCAGGAGACTATTGTGCTGCTATGCTAGGGAAGAATCTGCAGCAGTGGAAAACACCTGTACACTGAACAGTACCCCCAATTCAGGACTCTACTATAGATTTGACTGATCACATTCACATTGTGAGTAATGATGGATGTGTAGATGTAAACAACTGTCTCAAGCAAGCTTCGTGTACATTGTTTGAATTATATGTGAACTCTCTTTAGTGTATGGGCCATCACAGTAATGATAGACGGACTGAATGGATCATGTGTTTCACATGAGGAAGGTACAGGACAAATTTACATCTCACCCTGTTTTGAGGTCTGTGACGCGGAGACAGTTTGTGGAGTCCAGCCCCACACGTCCGTTCCTCACCACACTGCACAGCAAAGGCCGCAACTCGGGTGAGATCCGGTGCAGCGCAACCTCAGGGGACATACTGTTCATTTTATCCACTCTGAGGAGTCTGTGGAGACACAGCAACGTCACTTGTTTTAAACAGTGTTTTAACAAAGTAACAGTATTTATTTGTACTGAAGATTCCAGAGACTGAACTGCAACACGTAGGTGCCTCGATCATTTTAGCTGTCACTTCCTGGTGTCGTGGAAATTTTTTGTGAAGTTATGTACGTCAGAATGAGTGGTTTTTGCTCATTCTGTGGTGCAAGTTATTCGGAGAAATTATATGTTAGAAGAAAAGAATATACAGGCTGACAGAGCAAATTTATCCACCTCTGTGTTCCTGGCAGTTTACGTTTATTTCGAAACCCCGTAATGTTAGTTTATGGCAAAGAAGAGTCGCGGGAAGACTACCATTGCTCAGTAAACAGCCCGAAGGCCACACTGCATTCAAACCACATAATAGCTACTATAAAATGAAGCCCTACACCTTGGTTAGCGTTGTTTTACTCGACAGTTAACGTCAAGCCATCACTTGTATCAGGATGCAAATACTCGTAAGCTTGGTATGGCTAGCCATTATCAGCTTACCTCAAAATATTGTCACATTTTTTGTCAATTTAGCTTTTTTGGAAAATAATACATTCATTACTGTCAATTATAATACACCTTGCGGTGTGTGTTAGAGTACCTGAAAGAGCTGGAAGTCAGATAATTTGAACGTTAACCCCAGTGTTTACTTCATGCTCTTAAAATTTCCGGTTTTCATTGTTTGGGTCCTTTTGATAGCCCCATACTTAGCTGTCTGAAATAATGCCTGTCAACACAATGGTGACTTTCTCTTCCAACGACAAATTCCCCGCGATATATTGTTCATAGAACATGTTTTCGTGTGACATATATATACCTAAATAATTGTAACAAATATAAAATGCGTATGCAGTGATTCGATGACGATAATGGGTCTGGCAATAGCTGAAACGAAATGCAGCTGTCAGCGTACACTTTGACCGTCATTGTCTGTGGTGGTGGGTGTTTAGCTGTGCACTCAAGAAGCGAAAAGAAATCTCAATTCCAGGTAATTATTGTGTTGAATTTCTGGACAGTCACCTTATTATGCTTTCTAAGTAAGCTGGGTCACATCGTAATGGAGTTTTTGACATTTTATTCCACAGTGCACATATTATTTGCAGAGTTGGAAAGAAATTGGCAAACATACATATTGACTTGATTTAAAGCAGATGTCCATTTTGTTACATTTATCTTTGAATTTAAATGCCGTATAAGCATTTAGACTTCTAATACATAGTGTATTACCTGAGTTTATATTACACATTTTTAGGAAGTAGTAAAACATGGTATATTTGAAAGCCACTAGATCAAAACTTTAATTTGCACTTTTAAAAAATATTTTTATTTGTAGATACACAAGGAAGTATTCACTTAAATTCTGAGAATTTTTTCCCCCAATTTATTTTTTTTTACCAGCCATGAGTCACAAAAACATGAAAAAACTTAAAAGTTTAAAAATGTTCAGTCATAAAATTAAACATTAGTGTTTGTCAAGACAATACCCAAGGCAACACTGGCAAAAACACAGTAGATTCCAACAAGACACAATAACCTGCTTTAGATATATTCAGTCACTGAATAAAGTCTACATGCTTGTCGATTATCACAGAAAATAAGTTCTGTGACAAACAAAAGTTGGCATTTTGTTCAGTAAGATAAACTGCACTAATGATCACCACTTTTGTGATTTTTCAAGTACAATCACCAGAAGTAAAAAGCTGTGAGGCTGTAAACGAATATCATAAATTCAGCGTTGCCAACATCAAGAGTTCAAGTTGTAAGTTGATTAACCAGTTTACATTTAAGCTGCTTCTCTAGGCTGAGAGTGAGTTGGGCCAGACATTAAATGCACCTGTCCTGCGAGCCCCTTAGATCTAAGTGCATGTTCTACGGAGGTTCCACCCCTAACCAAAACCAAATGGACTATTTTCCCAAGTGAGAACTGTCTGACTCAGACTGCCTCCTGCTGTGTGCTTCATGTGTGCACCCATAACTCTGTATAATGACAGCAACAGACTCTCCGAACATTGTTCGGAATGCATATGTAAAAACAGGCTTTAGTCTTCCCATTCAAAGTGAACCAGAAGCTAACTCATTCCTCCGGTACTATGCACGATTGAATATTTCCCACCCTATTTACATAAATGAGAGGCCAAAACACCTCCACCACCCACTGTTAGCTCATTAATAAACATATAGTAGAATTATCACCTTTAGAAGCCCGACAGTTTCAATAGAAACTCTAGAGCAACTATAACCTCGTAAAAGTAGATTCACGACAGAGCTGCTGTATTGGATTGTGCTATTATACAGATGCACCTAATAAAGTGGCCAGTGACTCGTGTATGGTCAACACACGACCAGACTTGTAGAGTGGATATCTTGCATTTATTTGCTGTTTTTTCATATTTATCATAGCCTGCAGTCAGAAAACAGAAAAACATTCATGATGTTATATGAAAAAAAAACCCTAAAACATGTTAGTTTGTGCATGTAAAAACAAATCTAAAATAAAACAAAAATGACAATACAAAATTGAGGACAGCGACATAACAGTTAAATCTGCGTGTGCAGTGAGACCAGTGTCTCTAATGTGAACAGCTGAAATGATTCACAACTGGGAAGTTCCATGTTAACACATGATTCAGAACAACAAGGAGAAGAATCCAGTAGAAACAGTAACAGTTAAATATGTTTATTTGGTTATCATCCAACCATAACTGGTCTAATTTATGACGTCAGACATTGTTGTATTAGTTCAACATGTAGCTACAGTTTAGTTCTTAAATAGGAAAAGAAGAGCCTGGAAATAAAAAAGAGCCTTTTACAATCTAAGTGTATGTTATTCGGGAGTGAGGGTGGAATGAGTGTAGGCGAAATGTTTTGGTGATTACAGTCATTATAAAAACTTCTCAAAGGAACTTTTAAACATAAATGGTCATATCATTGTGATAACAATCATTACCCAGTAAAGTTCTGACTGCTTAACCAGATATAGACAAAATATGACATTTCAAAATTGTTTCATCAAGATTTTCATTTGGATTTTATCTGGCAAACATAGGGTTTGCCCCAGGCTGAATGCAATATTTTGTTAGTGCAGTAGTAGAGTGAGTAGATGCTTAAACATAATTGACACTAAGCTGTATGTACAAACTTCTTTACTATAGATTGGACAGCTGCACTATGATAATTCAGCTTTCAATTGAATAAGCGATGGACCATAACAAGAGGACTCCCTGCTGTTTTAGCCAAGTGCTTGGATGGTGTACATCTCATAATATTTTCCTGCAGTGGAGACGTGGAGGGTACTAGGCTGTAGCTTTTCATGCCTGCAGAGGGAAGACAATATGCTTAGAGATGTGGGAGAGAGAATTGAGCCATCCTACAGCCAGCGGCCAGGCTTTCCAAGTCTTCCACTGCCTAGGAAGAGATTTGAAGAGATTAACACACTAGCATTAGCTCTGATGCAAGCCAAGGATTGAATTAATTAAAGACTTTGCTGGGCTGCGGTGCGTTCACGTACACATCGAAATACCCCCTCCGCCCCCATTAAGACTGGAAACTGTCCAACTCAGAAAGCGATGAATGCTCTATTTTTACCTTGTTCCTTGTTTCAGTCGAGCTCATGCTAATGTGAGAGATAAATAATATGATTTTTGTTCAGATGTTGTTGGAAAAACCAGTTCACATATTTTGTCTGAAATGCTCCTTAAGGGCCTGCTATGCTGTACACGTAGTCCTTGTTAATGAATAAGGTTCAAAGGAAATCCTGGGGAAATGTTGAGACATTCAACGGGCACTTAAATCATCAGCACCTAATTTAAATGCAGAATCTTTAAGATGTTATGTCATGTGCAGAAATGAGTGTTGCCACCTCAGAAATAACACAAACATGTGTCTTAATCAGATCATGACTGAAGAGGCTTTTGATGTGATGGTGGTTGGATCCTGTATGACTGACTTGGTGAGGTGAGTAAATTTAGCCCTTATTTAACCTTATCCACTCGATTGCTCCTTGCAAGCGAAGCAAGTTGTAGTACTTGTGTCAGTGTTTGTGTTTCTTAAAATAACCATAAATCAGGCGTAGATTTTATGAGAAGCCTGTGTACAAAATCTCCATAGCTAGATCTGGGTTCAGGAAACTCCTCTGCTTCCTCAGGTGGGCCCAACAGGAAGCATGTTGCACAGTAATGTGCAACTTTTTATTGCTATATTACGGCATGTGTTTAAAAATGGAAAGCAGTACATGCTTCCATTTTTTTATGTATAACTGTATGTTTCTTGTATCTCTATTAGAGCTGTATGATTATTGAAAACTATTATTTTATACAGTTGAAGTGAGTATGTGAAAGAATGTTACAGAACTATTCATTTGTCTTTCGTCCTAGTGCTTTATAATTAATGGGTTGGGACTCCTCCAAGGAGTCATAAGCTCAACATGAACGGTCACAAGATGATTTAAGAGTTAAACCAAACAAAAAATTGTTTTAGTTATTCTTTTCGTTTTTGACATTTTTCCTCTTTAATACTTATCTATTTACTTGAAATGAAACTGATAAAAACAGCCTAAAAAAAAAAAAAAGTCGGATTGAACTTATCACAGGTCCAAACAAGAACAGAATGTGTGATGAGAGTTTATAACACCCACTCTTAGATTCCCACAAGGCTGGAAGCTAATTCAGTTTTATCACTGTTAGTTCTTTGCTAAACTCCTCCTCGAAACAGTGATTATAAAGTCATAGCCTATACACAGCAGGACTGTGAAAAATCTCCACATGGTAAAGCAGTGTGCATGTAGCTGCTGAGGGTCTAAAGTGGGATTTCTTTCCTAACGTTTCCAAAACCAAGCACCAAGCAAAAGCTTTCCAGTGTGGTCTGCACCTGTTAGCATGTTGAGCTAAATAACTTGCATGTTGTAGTAATATGTTATTTAATACGCTGTGTTATTTGATGTCAGGCTAACAGTAGCAGCTTGCCTCTGTTCGGAAAAGTTGATGCTCCCAACAACGTTACCCAAGATACATTATAGAGGCCTAAAATATGAGCAATTGTAACACAGATGCCCTACAATCTGAGCGGTCCTTGAACACCTCACAACACTGACAGATAGCTCACCCTAGACATGATGTTACTGTCTTAAAGTAAAGGCTGCTGATAAAAGCCAGTGATAGATCATTTTACAATAAGAAATAACAGATTTGGAGGATATGGTATAGATTTTTCCATGTCTTTTACCTGGCTCATCTGACTTTAGCCTAAAACATGCAGGTTCAAAAGCCTTTTTGCACAATAGCATGTAAGTAAGAAGTGTAGGTTGTAGTGAACAGTTTATTCTCTTTGTTGTTTCCCTTTATTATTATTAACCACAGCCACCATTTTTCCTTCAAAGATTTTATTTTGACATGCAAGCTTGTGGAAAAAATGACATATGGGCTGATGGGTGTTTTCCATCATGGCCTGAAATGGACAGCACTGATCTGTCTACACAGGAATAGAGGAAGTGGTTTAAAGTTAGATAATGCTGTTGGGTTCAGCTGTAGCTCTAAAAACCCCAGATGTTATAGAAAATGTGTTTGTTCCAACAGCTTTTAGACAATTAAGCAGTAATGATGGCTTCAGATTCTAATCATTTTCCAAATGATGACACATTGACATGTTCATTAAATTAGAGAGCACTTTTTTTCTGGACATATGCACTACTATTACATAATTATAATAATTATTATATCAAATAATTTGGTTAAATCCCTGCTGCAAATCAGGTGAATTGGCAGCATTTACAAACTTTCAGCTGTTTGCAATGAACAAATTAAGAACATTTTAAATA
>OMLM01004424.1:47935-66773 GCA_900302695.1 Helostoma temminkii | reverse complement strand
AACATTTTAAATAGGTAACACAACTAATTGTGGTTCCTTTAGTATTGGAAACACGTTTCAGGACATTTTAGGTAGGGATGTCCCAATTAAGACAACACTATCGGGACAGATACTGGCCTCATATACTCATACTCGTACTGCAGACAAGCCACTTTATGGCAGAGCGTTCATCTCGTGTTGAGAAATGTCAGTGGTGTGGAGATATTTTAAAATAAGTGTTAGCATAACACACAGCACAACAAGATTGCTAATGCCAGCAGCAGCAGCAATCAACACTACATCAAACACTGGAAAAGCAAGTGAAAATGTCCAGAGACACCCCAGGGGCTGTTCAAATAAGAGAGGCTCTTACTTAGTATATTGCATTAGTTAGAAATATAGATAGAGAAAATCACTGGTAGGAATTATAGAAGGCGGTTACAGGACGCAAATCCGAGAATATTAGTGAACTACAGACCATTCCTGTGAGGAATTGGCTAATATTCCTTAGAAACTGACGTCTGGCTATGCATCATGTTTTCAGCAGGTTATAACAGCAAGAAGGTGCTCTGCTAAGTAATGAAGTACTGAAGACACTTTTCGTAATTTTTGACTCTAGTAGTCATTAAATGTTTTTTGGGGCATGTTGAATTGGGGGAAACAGTTGCGTTATGTTATTTCAATTGTTCTCATTTGATTTGTTTGTTGCAAACAGCTGAAACTTAGTAAGTTTTGCAGATACAACTAATTTGCACTGGGAGTTGAATAATTGTTAATGTATATTTTGTTCTATTACTGCTGCAGGTTGTAAACCAAATCGTTGACAATCTGACTCAGACTTAAACAATTTAAAGTGCATAATTAATGTAAAATAAAATGCCAGTGTTGCATCAGCTTCATACTGTATCTGGTGAGGTTTGTTTAGCCAAGTAGGATCCATTCCCACAATTCATTAGTCATCAACGCAGCACAATGAAGTGTTTGATAGTGTTTCACCATGATTCGTCACAACCTTTGTGACCTTTCCTGTTAGTGCGACTGTGTTTTGTTGTTTAGCTTGTGCTGCAGCTTTGTCATACATGTTGTATTCAAGGAATCTGGTAAAAGTAACTGTCAACTCCGTGCCCACAAATGGAGAAAAAAACATCCTTAATGCTGGCAGTAGTACGGATGTTACTAATGTTTTCTGGTATTTTAAGTTGTCATATTTTAGATGTCACTCTAACTATTCGCCCCCCAGTTATCAAAGCCCCCATTTATTAAAAACATATGTTGCTCCTACTGGGGTTTTTTGGGGGCAAGTATTTATTTTGTTCCTCGTTAGCATTTCAGCGAGTGACTTTCTGCTTTGAAGGGCAGGAGTTGTCAATTAAGATCCTAATAAGCTAACGGGAAATAGGCTGTTTTTGAAGTGTGTGTGTGTGTGTGTGTGTGTCTGTACGTGTGTGTGGGTGTGGTTGAGGCTTTTTGGGTGCAGGTCAAAATGCAGATAGGAGTGTGTAGTTGGAATATATTTGTAGCCCATCAAAGTGTTATGCATGGCTTTGAAGTTAGAAATCCAGTTGTCTTGAACAGCCAGTGTGAGGAAGTACGGTTGACTGAGTGACAGTGAAGGCACACACACACACACACACACACACACATACTTTCACCGACTGTGTTGCCATACAAACATTTGAAACATTTGATAGAAATGTCCCAGCATGGCTGTGGAACTGCTGTTTTACAGCATGTAGTTTGGCAGTACAAGGTTTAGTTTAATTATCTACCATGTGCAGTGGAGAGAGGAGGAGCAGAGCTGATCAGGCGTTTAACCCATTCTCAGAGCCGTGCAGTGCCCCCTACTGCCGCAGCTCGCTGTGGAGACACTTTTACCTACTCACTGAAAACATGTACCACACTACTGTCGTAACTACTGTTCCCATCAGTACACAGTAATCACATCTTCATTTAATGTTTTTATTTGAGTGGCCCTAAGTTGAAATGGTGTCTGCTTATAAAATAACATTTCTTCTTCTAACTGTTTCTGAAAATGGTTAAAGTTTTGAATAAAAGTAACCTGTTTATTAATGACATCATTCATTACTGAAAACAGGTTAGTCGCAGCCCTTTTTAGTTTTACTGTAGATGTAGAGCTTTACTCTTAATTTGTTAATCATTACATCAAATTGCATTGCTCATCTTGTCACATTTTCAATTTTAAAAGGTGAGATAGTTCCAGGATTTTATTAAGAAGAAAATTACAGTATTTACAATTACATTGTATAGAATTCTTCTATACCATAAACAATCTATATGTCAACCTTTTATGCGTAAGCGCAGTGACCACAGGGGCAGAGGGGGTGACCACCACAGGGCCACTAACTGCGAGGGGACAGGGACAGTATAATGTAGAAAGTAAAAAGTAATGGAAAATATAAACTGGACCAGTTAATAATTGGCATTATGAACATAAACTGCAAGGTCCTGAACATACACCATAAACGCAGTCACGCTACTGGACGTAGCTGCGACACTGCGCCTATGGTGCGGTCGCGGTCGTCACTCCCACTCTAGTCAGTGGTTGTGTTTGCACTGGATGTGCAGCGTTGCAGCTCTCCGCTGTGCTGTAGATACTCACCAACTGTATCTTTGATGGAAGCCACTTCTGAAACGCTGCTGAAAACCATCGATCCACCTGTTAGGCTACTGCTTTTATTAATCTGATGACCACCTCTATAGACTTTCAGTAGGAGAAACACCATCCCTACCCTGTATGTGAAACACAGCTACATACAAAATAATAACAATGAACATAAAATAAAATACAGTTACAAATCTTTCACCCATGTTGTTCGCAACTACCTCAATGTAAACGTTATAGGTTACAGCTCAGCGAAGTAGGAACCAGGCCTAAATATAGACAAACAGGAAAGCATTTAACTACAAATTAAAATGAGGCCCACAACAAGCCGCTCTGCTCCCGATACATAATGCAGAGGTCATAACAAAACTGTGTTGGAGACGAGACACGTCACAGCCAGGGGAAATACGGGGACTAGCGTCCTGTGCACCTTCTACATCTTACTTTTCATCTTGCTCGTCCTCACAACAGCGAGTGTGAAACACTTGTTAATTTAAATCTCAGTTATGAGAATTTGTTTACTACATCTTGACCTCTGTCTATGGCACTGCTGATGGTGTTTTATGTTGACAAAGGCCTTATTGTGTTTCACGGTTGTGAAAATAAACAGACTTCCAATTACAGCACAATTAATAAAGAAAATAATAATTCAGTCCTACAGACCGCCGTGTCTGTCTTATTTAAGGGTGTTTGTGTTGTAGACCACTGTGTCTAATTTATGGTTAAAGAGGTTGTTATGTTATTCTGTGTAACAAAGACTGCTATTGACTGGCCAGTACATCCCCAAACTGCCAATCATCTGTCACTGTCTGCCTGTAAATGACAGTTGTTGTGCATAGGATAGGATATATAAGCTATTTTACAGGTGTGACTTTTTTAGAAGGGCCCCTTGAGAATGCTCCACGGCCTCAGTGCGGACAGTCTAGCTCTGCCCTGCTTTTATGTAAATGTAAAAAAGCTTGAACCAGAGCTGTGATGTTTCCGTAAGCACCAGCCAATTCAGACACTGAACAGGGTGATAAGTGGCTTATTATATCCACTGATATAGGCTGGCTCTGACCACCGAGTGAATAATAGCAACATGCACATGGCTCCAACAAATGGTCTGACCACACAAAAATTAACGCCCACATCCTTCTCTGACACTGCACCTCTTTTTTATGGAAGCAGCTCAGCGTGTCTGTGTAAGGTATGCTGCCTTTGCTCAACCTGTTCTTTGTTATGTCCTTTCACTTTGTTCTGACTTACTGGAGCTTCTGCTACAGGGATGAGACAAATTATAACATATAAGGACAAAATGTCTCCTCTCAATGATTCATAGGCTTGAAAGACTTAACAGTGGGAGCTGAAGGTCGTCATAGTCGATTTGTATTCAGTATGACCATGTAGTATCCATAGTTGATTTTATATAACTTTTAATACAGATATTAGCTCAAGCTGACAAACTCTGGTTCAGGATTTCAGTTTGTTTCCGTCCATGTCTGCTTCCCCTCGCTGCTCACCAACAGCTGAGGAATGACTTTAATAGAGACGGAGGAGAGGGAAACAGGAGTCAGCCTCCAAGCAAACACTCCACGTCACTGAACACCTGCTTTGGCCTTTTTTCTTTCCGTGGGAGAAAACTCACTGAGGTTGCACTTCAGCACATAAATGCCCTGTTTGTTTGGTGCACTCAGCACAGACAACAATAGCCAAGTGTCTCTCTGGGCATGAAGAGGCGTGGGTGGGTTTATTTAAGAATTTGGAAATCTGTTTATCTTACCTGCCAGTTATCCGGCTTCAGGTGGCTGTCGGCCAAATGTAGAGTCATTATGTTAAAAGTTTATGTTGACCGTGTTTTTCTCACAATTTTATGAATATAAGAATAGTTGTTGTGAGCATCCAAATGTCATAACTGTCTATGACACTCAACAAATGTGTTTACTGGGTGATTTTTATAAAATAGTAAGGCAGAATAGTGGCTGACCTGTGTAGGAAGGACACAGATAAATACTCTTTCTTACATGATAATCCTTTCAGACTCCACACCTGACAAAAGGTCTCTATCACGCTGGTTACTAGTGCCAATACAGAACTAAGCAGAGATATAGGAATGAATTAGTAGAGTCCAACAAATGGGTAGAAATACAGTTATTTGCTTTGAGCATTAAGCTAGATATTTAGCTTAGCTTAGCATAGCATAGTATAATTTGTACATTTGTCCCATTTCTGAGCTTTAGGCCTTTTGGTAGGATTTTAATTTTATTTTAAAGAAAGCATGGCCTGTTTTTCAGTGTGGAGCTAAGCTAATCAACTCTACATGTCTAAGTGCTGTATTCCCTTAAGCGGCAGAGGATTATTAAAGGTTCGACTAGACAGACTGTGTTGAATCAGATTTACTGCTTCTCAGAGACCTCTCTCACATAATTATGGTCTTGAACACTTTGTTCACTATGTCATTTTTCTTTTAAATGTACAGTGTCCAATACCAGCTTAAATGTATTTTAAAAATGGAGATATTATGTGTTGTTCCTCCAAAGTTATCCCTTTTGACCCTTTAAGCTTAGCTTAGCTGAGCTTCCACTTATCTTAGCTAAGTTTAGCTTCACACAGAACCAGAAAGAAGGAAACAGCTACCTTGGCATTGTTCACTAATAAAAAATCTAATATAATAATAATAATACAAATCTGACCTATATAAAGAATCAAAAATAACACTTTATATCTTTGCTTAATGGTATGAACACGGAAGTATTTAAACAACACTTGTTTGTGGTTTTATTTCTTGTCTTGACTTCTAATCAACTCATTGCTGTCAACCTAATGTATTAAACAAGCTAGGCACAGTGTGTTAATCACTTAGCCAAAGGGGCTAGTGGTATTTTTTGTTACTTTTCCACTATTTACACTAAGATAAGCTAACCATCTAATGGCAGTAGTCACATTTCACTTTCACATGAGCATTTTTCTAATTCACGATAGCTGTTGAATACATTATATCAGAGTTGGGGTATGCGCAGAACAAGCTGCTTTTCTAGCACAATAGAAATCTTTAGAAAGATCAATACATTTTTTTTTTGCCAATTTTTTCTTTCTTTTTTTTTTTTTAACTATTATTAAAAAAAGCAAAAATGCTTAATTTGTTGCCCATGTGATGTTTTCTGCTGTAGGTGTGTTTACTGGCTTTTAGATGGGATATTTAGCGAACTTGGAAGAGAGTTTTCATTTTACGAAAGATTTTAGACCTCATTTGGTAGGGAAGTCGTACACTAACCCCAGGATTGGTGGTTGGATTCCTGATTCCTCCTGGACACATATGTCCTTAGGCAGGACACTGAAACCCCTGTAGTAGTGCCATTATTTATGTGCTGTCCCAATTTCCCCATGGGAATCAATAAAATAGGTACAGTAAAAAAATAATAATCCAGTATTTTAAGAAATATGTTGCTGAAGGAACTGGTGTGTGAACACTGCTTCACAGAAAGGTCACAACACGGTGACACAGGTGCAAGATGTTTAGTAAGTCGTCTATAGCAAGAAGTAGAATACAGTAGGTGATTTGTGTGTGTACATGTGTTCGACCTTTGTTCTGTTTCCTTGTTCCACATGTTGTTCCACATTTCAACCTCACTGACCTGACATCCTGTTATAGCTTTCAGGATTCTAGTGTTTTCACACGTGGGTGCAAAAACAGCAGCATTTATAACAACCTCCAGTGTTTGCCACCAGTTTCTCAGTTACTGGAAATCCTGGGATTGACTTAACTTACTGTAATAGCACACCTGCCACAAACACGCTCTCTCACACACAAGCATTAAAAAAGAGCAACAACAGGGTGAAAAACAAGTTTATGACAACATTTTGCCATCCACAAACCCTTTGGCCCTGGGTACTACTGGCCTGGGGCCAGACCACAGCCTACTGACATACAGTATGAAGCTGTCTGTTGTTTGTCCCCAATCTTACTCACCATCCACCCTTGGTTTGTGATAGGAGGGACGAGGGAACAGGCGGCCCCTCCTGAGGGCTCCCACCTGTAGCATATCAACCTTGAGGGTAGGGCAGGACTTTACCTAACCCTGATGAGTCAGGCATTACTGGTGCAGCCAATGTCAAGTTCAGACATCTATTGCTTTTGCTGGTTGCATCATTTGCAGACATGGAGATGACAACATGGGTATATGTAACTGAATGTCTGGCTAAAATATCTAGATTACTCCTACTTCTTAAAGCTAAGCGTTTTTTGACTTGATGTTTTTAATACAGTTTACGTATGGACAACATGGCAGTAGAAAAGTTTCCCATGCCCGTTTTGGCACTGTTTGCATTTCATTTGACCTTTCTGTGAAAGATCTTCAAATGGCCAGAACATGTAATGCTGTAGTTTATGTGTTTTTGCACATTTTCCACTGATAAATAAATAGCTTAACCGGGGAAGGATTTGGCCCTGAAGGGTTGTCTTCACATTTTGACATTTCCATGCACCCTTTGGTTTCAATCTAGAACACTGTTGCTAAAAATATAGTTTTAAAAGTATGATTCAAAATCAAACTTTTATCTGCATTGTTGAGAGACTTTTGAGATGAAAATAAAGTAAATCCAGGCAAAGCATTCCTCAAAGAAGAAGAATCTTCCAGCTCTGTTCCTTAAATCCCATGAGGTCCATTTTGTGAACTTGTTGTGCACAACATAAAATTTGTTCTCACTGTGTTTTTTGCCCTCAGCCAAGCACCCAGACTCCCCAAAGCAGGGGAAACTATCCATGGTAACAAGTTCTTCATTGGCTTTGGAGGAAAAGGTGCCAACCAATGCATACAGGCTGCCAGACTTGGGGCCAAAACTGCAATGGTGTGCAAGGTATGATACTGCAATCAAGTTTGCAGCGATACATTGCTGCTGTTTCTATGAACTTCTGTCACTGTGTGTGTTGGTTTCGATCGCAGCATAAATATGTACATGTCTGTAGAAAAAGAGGTCCTATCTTTGGCTCATCCACGATTTACTTAGTCCAAAGAATCAGCCATCAGCTACCACAGTCCACCAACTAGTTAACAGTTCCCCAAAATCTTATAGCTTCGTTCACTTTTGAGTCATTTCAACACATCAACTCTTCATGCCTCATTTTCTCTTGATCAATACCATACCGCATGCATACGCCCACCCACGCTTGTACGCCTTCAAATAACCCTATTCCCTTACCATACAACCCCGAGTCCCCAATCAGTAAGCTCAGTGTGGCCTTTCAACCTGAGCACTAAAGCACCGAAGCCCCACCTCTGTCAGAACAAAGAGGCCCAATCGATAACAACCCAGTGCGGGAGGAGCTCTCCGGGCATGGGGAGAACCCAAAAATAGACATCCGGGCTTGTCAAAAACATCCAAGACTGAAGACCGCTCTTCAAAGGGAATGGGGCCAAGCAGCCAATACCAGTCCAATCCACTATCACAGGCAGCTAGAAGTGCCCGCATTTTGGCACGTCTTTTTTGGAAAGCGTGGGTTCGAAGTAGGAGCCTCAGGGCAAGGTGGGGACCCCTTCCACTACCCAAAGTAGCTACAGATGTGGACATCCCAGTGCGGATCATTGGAAGAGGGGAATGAGGGAAACAAAAACGAAAGCGAGGTAGGCATGAAGAGGCGTGAAGACGGGGTTATCGTGTCTTCAAGGCTTGGCGCAGCTGGTCGTGGTGTTTGCGCGTGTGTGCATTTTTTGACTCTGTGTGTTTGTTTTTGCACATTTTCGGCGGCGGCACCATGCCAGTATGCTGGCAGGGCACACGAAAATCCAACCCAACTGAGATTTGAGTATATCACTTTTCAAAAGTTGCCGCTAACCAAGTCTGACCCCACTTGACACTCTCTTTGTTGTAATCGTTTTGCCTTCAATCTTTTCTAGGTTGGTAAAGACTTCTTTGGAGACAATTACATCCAGAATTTCAAGGACAATGGTGTACACACAGGTAAGATACAGGTTTTTGTGCTTTTGTTTGCCAAATTGGTTCCCATTTCCACAGTGCATGGCAAAAAGTTCACATTCAAAGCAATGTATTTTTTAGTCTACATTTTCTTGATTCTTTTTAGTACAGCTTTTGGGTATCCTGGAAGGTTCCTCTATTGTTATGGCCAATGATTGTTAAACCATTTGGATTTGTTGAAAATGAAGGTTTTTTTCAACAGTGGTGCTCGGTGCAGACTCCACATGTTTGTGGCCTGTTTCCTCGAAGCCAAAAATCTGTAACTGGAATAAAATGCACTTCAAGGAATTAGTGGTGGATACTGCTCTGACATTTTGTTTTTCAGAGGTGTGTTTGATGAAATGCTGCCAAGGAAGAAAAGCTGCGGATTTCTCTTTGCATGAAAGACAAATAACGGATGCTTTCTATCTCAGATTTTGTAGGGCAGACCTCTGCCTCAGCCACAGGAGCTGCCTCCATCATTGTTAACAGTGAAGGTAAATGCTCTTTCTGATAGCCTGTCCCACCCTGCTGAGATCCTAAAAGCTCTCTGAGTCGTAGAAATGGTCTTGTGCACACAAAACCAAGAGAGCATGTGTTCGATCAGGACACTCGTTCTCCCTAGTACACACATACAGGCACTGTAAGCCCATGCATTCAGTTCTGCCATTGACTCACCACTGCTCAAGTGGCTGGTAATCACCGGATACACATGCTCGCATAGACAAACACACAAGTGCACCAAACCATGCTGAGTATCCACAGGTTTCAATATACTGCAATCTAAGCCTTTCCACATGGAGAGCAATTCCTGTCACGTAGCAAATACAGCAAGGTGATGTATTAGATGCCCTCTTGGATTTGCATCACTTTTGTACCATTTAACAAAGCCAGCAAAGTACGCCCTCGTACAGTATGTCGTCATACGGTGTCATGTAGTTAAGTGTCTGAATATAAAGCATGGCAATCTAACAGAGAATGCAATTATGAAATAATGATCCATAAAACAATGTACGCACGATATTTTCCACTGTGCAGGTCATTAAAATTAAATGTGTTTAGCCATTTTGTTAATTAATGGAACCGGAATAAACAAGAAAAACAAACCAAAACTCAACTTTACCTGAGATAAATTAAAAAAAAACATCTGTTTGGTTCATTTAAAATATGTTAAAAGTCAAAATCTAATTGATTCATTTGAAGCACATTTAAAATCACAGTGGCTTTTTTTGATACACAATGTGTCTTAAAAACAGTTGGTTTAGGTTACATAAGTGTCAGTGAAGTACTTCATGGCACAGCACATACAGTGCATCAGCAGTAAAGTGCTAACCAAAACTCTGTTGTATGCTCTAATCATGTGTTGCATCTTCACGTGTCTTTTCTCTCATGGTTACCACGGGCAGGTGAGAATGCGATTGTGATAGTGGCTGGAGCCAACATGCTGCTGGGCAGTGAGGAGCTGCAGAAAGCTCTTCCAGCTATCAGTCACGCCAAAGTGCTAGTGTGCCAGCTGGAGGTCAGTCCCCAGACATCCTTGAAGGCACTACGCATGGCTCAGGAGAACGGAGGTCAGTGAGTGTCTCTACTGTAAGTGACAGTGTGTCCATGTGCAGAAAGTCTTGAAAATGAAAAGAACATTGACAAAAAATGATAATAAACAATCTTATGTAATATAGAACAGGTGGTTGCATTTGCATTTCCAGAAACAGTGTTTATTTTCACCAGCTGTGGTTACTTTGGTCTTTAAAGGTTCAACGAGTCCTTTCTTTGACCGTCAAAATAACAGATACAGTATTTATTTACATGATCTCAGTTGAAATATACTGCTTGTATCTTCTACATCTGTGGAACAAACCCTGAACTGCATCATAAAATAGTGTTTTATGTTAGGAAGGATCTTTGTAGTGAATAAGAAGGAAGAAAATGTGTCTAAAAAGTATCAGTGTCCATAGAAACTTCCCAATCCACTTCTGCAATATAATCCACTTCACTGCCTGCCATCTGTGTGCCCAGTATGTTCCAAGCCTTGTTATTTTAGCCAAAATATGACTATATACACTGCTTCTGTCATAATCCTCATGCATGATCCCTTTGAGCCCACTTGTCTTTTGCCAGGGGAGCTGCTCAGTCAGAACCCACTTATACGACAGAACTCCATACATGGAGTTTGATTTGAGTTCTTTGTCATGCATTTAGTGAACCTGATCAGTTCACAGTTACTGTAGCTGCACTAGATCAGTTAGCAAAGAGGCAAATATGTCAGTACAACCATAATACAGCAGTATTTTTAAACAAGTTTTTTTTTTTTGGCAAACTACTGGAATCTGTTTGCTGTTTTCTGTGAGGGAACATTTTTACGTCATCTTTCAAGCTGAGTGTTTCGTAATAAAAAGGCGGAGTGTTCCACTTTGAATGTAGTTCCAGGCAGCATTAAGAAACATGTCACAAATTGGAATTCTTAAGCAATAAAACAAAAACTTGCTCAATCCAGTGCACTCAGGATTTCTACTGCCACAGTGCTGCTTGGTCTGGTGACAAGTTCATACACCATGTAGCTGCATAATGGCCGTGACCCTTGACCCTTTGAGCTAGTTTTACACCGTGTTTTTTATGTACAGATAAACATGTGTATCTGCACCACCCAGCCCTCCCTCTCCCTGCACTGCTCTGCTCTGCTACCATCTGCTACGTTACGCTAAGCTTTGCACAGCACTTGAGGTATCTAGGAAAAAACAATCTGTGATTGGTTACAAGGACGAGCTTTAAGCTCAACATTAAGCTACGTTTTTTTGACATATTTCAAGTACAAAAATAATATTTAATTGATTTTAAAGCAACTGAGTCTGCCACTGAGGACATCCTCACAGCCATTTAGCAGAACTGAAATTGTTTCGCTTTAATTGTGGTTTTATAAAACCTGCACTTTATGATAATTGATTTTGTTGTCTATTGTTTAATCCGCCTGTGATAAAAGTTTGATATTCGTTACAGTATGTAGAAAAGTACAGTAGTGCATTTTATACCACATTTACACTCTTTAAAACGAGAAGTCCCACTATCTCGAAGTGGTGTGAGAAGTGGTGAGTATTTGTTGTGTCCCTGCTGCTCATACTCTACATCAAGCACCATGCCCTGCACACATAGGAGTCATTTAGTCCCACATAAATAATGTCCTGTTTTAGATTGCCTCCCTCCATCCCTACTTTTCTCCACCTTTTCTTGATAACCAGGTTACTGAGCTAATAATCTTTAACAGTGTCCTATTATTAGAAGCTCTCCACGTCACTGGAGACGTCTGGGGAGACTCTCGCCCTTGTCATCAGGGCCTGACGCCTGGTAATCGCTCTCTGCAGGATGCCAGAACGAAAGAGTCGCAGCCATAACCATGTTACAGATGGGACACCCAGATGGCCTCGCACAGCGCCACGCTCTTTCTCCAAACCTCGCTCGTCCCCATGTCGATCGTACAACGGGATTAGGCTCGGCATGTGGCGCCGGCAGAGAGGCACTGCAAGCGAAGGCGCTTGGCAACCATACCACCTCAGCGCTGCCGCACCACAGCATTGCGTAAATGGAATTCTCTGGAGAGAATGGGTGTTAATGGGTTTGGCAGCGAGGATTTAATGACGCGGGGGTGAAGCGTCGCTCAAATTACGCAAATGTCACCATCAAGCCACACGTACTGAGGATGCCAGCTCTCAGAAACACTTGTCAAAATAACCTATCAAGAAGAGTTTGTCCTCCTTCTGTGTAATTATTGCAGAGGAAAATATACATATACAGAATATGTTGTTTTTTGCCACCTACCATTTTAATATAGAAAAGTTAATGGAATTCAATTAATTCTAACAACTGAGGAAATGGTAGGAGTTGTGTAGTTTCTCCTTCCGTCTTCACCCATCTTCCTCCCCCTCTTTCTTGTCTGAGCAAGAAGCCGCTTTTATATTTCTCACCAGATGCAATTAGAGCCTCTTAAAGCCTTTTCACATACTCACTGATGACTCATTTCTTTTGTGTGTGTGTGTGTGTGTGTGTGTGTGTGTGTGTGTGTGTGTGTGTGTGTGTGCAAGAATGATCTCTGTCCCACTCTGTTTTCTCTCTGCCCTTGTTTTCCATCCACCTTTCCTTCTGAATTGACCACAGGAACAAACTGCTGTATTTTTGTACTTTTCTGGCAACCGAACTTTGAACCTTCAAGCTACAAGGAAAAAAAAAAAGTCCAGAGTCATGACACACACACTCACACTCACACACTCTCTCCTGCCAGACATGAGTCAGTATGGATACATCCCAGAATTACCACATCTGTCCCAGCAGCTGTGAGCGTGTGTGTGTGTGTGTGTGTGTGTGTGTGTGTGTGAGAGAGAGAGAGACAGAGAGAGAGAGTGCGTGTGCAGCTTCACTAACACCTGGAGAGCAAAACAAAGTAACCTGAAACCAACACTCTGGTTTATGTGACGTCTACGGTAGCAGCTCCTTGCATCAGAGAGGCATATTCCTTCTTGCATCAGTGTATTAGGGATTTCACACAAGCTGCTCTTGTGTGTATATTAATCAGCTACCATCCTCAGCAGTCTTATTGCATGTATACTGCATGAGCACTGGGCCTATGCATTTGACATCAGTGCTGACGTGATGCAAAAACTGTGGTCACACCACAGATGGCAGATAGTGAAAGACAATATCATTCTCCCTGCCAGTTCTGCCTATCGCTACAAATAATAACATGATTATTGACAATACTCTGACTAAGACAGCAGTGTGAGTAAGCCTTTTTTCTGATTCAGTGATCTGTTATGGCCTCATTACATGGATGCAGTACGTGGTAAGTGTTTCACATGATATTATGACTGATAGCTGTGTTAATGCAGTTGAAGCACTCCGCATATCTTACGACAATTAGTCCAGTTAACAGCATAATTAAGCACATTGTTGTGCACATTGTTGTGCTTAATTACCGTCACGTTTGATACACGTGTGAGCTACTGGAAAATCCTGGAGTGATGTGAAACGGCAGAGGAGGATTGGTGTTCCTCAGAGATGAAGAGAGTTGTAAAAGTGAGTGGCACGGTAGGAAAATCCACTGTTTCTAGTGGGAATGAACAGATGCATTAATTGAGATTTAAGACTGTTTATTGTCGTGGTGCAGACCAATGTTCCTGAGGCGCCAAGGGGAGAGAAGGGTCGTAGTAAAAGACTTAAATTACATGGGACTCTACATAAACAGCCTTAATTCACACTTATATATACAGTCTCTTTTTGCATCTTATACTAAACTGTTTCAGATCTTCAAAATAACTGTAGCAGAAAACATCCCAGCTGCTTTTCCTCTCAAGGGTCAAAGGGTTGCTGGAGCCAAACCCAGCTGTCACTGGGCAAGAGGCAGGGTACACCCTGGGCAGGTCGCCACTGTATCACAGGGCTGACACATTCACACCTATGGGCAATTTAGAGTCACCTATTAATCCAACTGCATGTCTTTGGATGGTGAGAAGAAGCCAGAGTATCCAGAGTGAACATGCAGACACAAGGACAACGTGGAAACTCCACACAGAAAGGCTCACCAGAGGATTCAAACCCAGGACCTACTTGCTGTGAGGTGTCAATGCTAACCGCTACACCACAGTGTAGAGATAATTTTCTTGTTGTATGACCCTGCTGACCTGGTGTTCTCCTTCAGAGCCAAATCCGTGTTTCCCTCAGTTGTGGCCCTGAAACAGCAAAGCCTTCCCACAACATTACACTGCCACTTCCACGCTTGGCCATAACACAACCCCTGGGTTTCAAACACTTCAGCTTTGACTCATCACTCATAAATCATTCTCCCAAAAGGTTTGAGGGCCATGTAGTTCAGACCAACTCTTCTTCTGGGTGAGCAGTGCTTTTTGCAATGGGTGTCATTTCCACCCATCAGATAGTGAAGTCATGATAACTGACCTTTATTCAGGATTCAGGCTCCTCCATTTGTATGTTGTGTCTCACTGTGAATCTGTAGAGTCCCAGAGAATTACAAGACGACATAAATGGAATTGATATCTTCCGTGAATTTGTAGTCTCAATAGTAGTGAAACCTTTAGGATACAGAAGACTGAAGAAAAACTAAGGGGAACACTGTGTTGATCCCTTATATATAAAACTTAAGGCATCACATTTCACAGTTGCCGCACTTGTCTTGAAAACCAAAGTGATGGAATCAGAGAGAAGGAGAAGAAGAAGAAAAGCCAGTCCGAGCCCAATGCCACTTTCCTGCGACACGGCCTTGGCTCACGTGGGTGCACGTACAGTACAGCGTGTGAGCTGAAAAACACAGGCAGAGACATTATTCCCACTTTTACTCGCGAGCAGCTCAGCATCCACCTCAAAGCGCCAGGTGGCCAAAGCCCTGCACAAACCCACGCAGCTGCTCTCTCATGTGCCCACGCAAACACACACAGACACACACACACACACACAGAGCAACTAGGCACACACTTCTGCACAACAGACTTTGATGTCACCAATGCTGAACATATATTTCCCTCTCTCGCACTCGCACAGACGTGCACACACACTTGCACAAGGCTTTATTTTGTACACAGAGATATCAGAATTAATCGCTTCGTCAAGCTGGGCTTATCCTCACACATACACAGAAATCATGGTATTAGATGCATTAATGCTCTCTGCTCCTGAATATGCATAAGACAGTGATGTGCAATACATACAGAGGATTACTTCTGACAAACACTCTTGCTCTCTCTCCCTCTCGTGCTCTCCTTAACACGCAGAAAGGGTCACAACTCATCTCACCCACACACTGATGCACACATGTGGGGTTGCTGTATATACCTAATGCTGAGTCTTTTCCACACACAGTCACACACGCACACACTTATTCCTGGAACTGCAGGGGTTACAGCGTTCAGGATGTGATCCCGGTTCTATCAACGTGTTTTCTTTTTTCCTTCGGTGTTCTTTTCTGTGGAAAGCTAATTTAATCGTTTGAAAAAGGTGTCTTTTTATAGCAGCTTATCCACTTGAGCTTTGCCTGGGAGAGCATACCCCAGCGGTAGCCCACCAGCCTTTGTTCCCATTGAAAGTTTAATTAAGGCGATGCCAGTCTTCGCTTGACAGTGAAGCTTAGCAAATGGAAAAGAAATATCACACAATTGTAAAACGTGTCACTCATTGCCAAAGTTGTATCCTTTTAAAAGCAAGCTAATGACTTTAACTGGGTGTGTTATTGAGGAGCGTCTATATGTTTAACTGTTGTTGATGTTATCCTCATTATACTGTTGGATACTGTGGTCAGTGATATTGATTACAGCCTGGTTTCTTCTTACAGTAAAGACAGTATTCAACCCAGCCCCGGCCATTCCTGACTTGGATCCAGATTTCTACAGACTCTCTGATGTGTTTTGCTGTAATGAATCTGAGGTGACGAATCTCACACACGCACAATATTTATCTCAGCACCATTTCTGCACTGTCACTCGTTGCTTCTCACACATACAGTGCACACACTGTACAAGGAAAGTGAAACCAGTCGTATACAGTGGTACTGTGGGTATTGAATTGACCACCTCTCCTTTCTCACACATAACACCATACAGTTTACATGGAGCTGGTAACAGATTCACCTTCATTAGTCATTTTTGAAACAGTGGGTTCTCAGTTTCACACAGAGGTAGCCACTAAATCTGTAGCTGGCAAATTTTATCAGCTGTAGTTTGCAGTTGAATACTATACATATACATAGTGAATACTATGAGTTGGGCATTGGACTTGAATTATGTAGAACTGCAACATATTTTTAATAATTTCTGCATGGTAATTTTTCAGCACTTAAATCCCATTCTATACATTAAGAGCAAAGGACAGCCACAGTGTTTCTGTGATGTGCCTTTATTGTTAAAATCATAAATGCAGTGTCATCAGGTTGGATGACAGATGTTACATGGTCTCTATAATACTGAAGACCAAACTATAATATTAAGAATACATATGGAATTATATAATAAACTAAAACGTGTTAAACAACTCAGAATATGTTTCATATTTTACATTGTTCAAAATAGCTACATTTAGCTTCGATGACAGCTTGGTGTACTCATCTCTCATCAGATTCACATGGTCATCTGGAATGGTTTGTTATGCCTTTTTAAGAGAAAAGACAGTGTGTCATTACTTAGAAGTGAAGCTCAGTCATTCTGAAAAATCTGAAGAATTTGAGCGTATCCCAAGTTCATTGGCAAAACAAAATTAAACACTATGATAAACTGGCTCTCATGAGGACCGCCGCAGGAAAGGAAACCAAGAAACCAACCATTTACAGCACCTCAGATTAGAACCCATATAAAGACTTTGAGTGGCAGATATATGACCTAGCCTCCACAAACCCCCAGATCTAAATCCACTTGAGATGGTTTGGGATGAGTTGGACCGGAGAGTGAAGAAGTAGCATCCAACAAGTATTCAGCACCTCTGGGAACCCCTTCAAGATCGTTGGAAAACAAAATGTAGCTAATTTGGACAATCTAGAATATAATAAAAAAAATACAATATAATGCATACGTTTTTGATTACTACATAATTCCATATTTGTTCATAAATGTCATAATTTCAATGTCTTAAGTGTTGTCCAATGGTAAAAATAAAAATTGTGATAAGCCACTAATTGAGAAGGTGTTTCTAAACTTTTGATTGGTAGTGTATATATATCAATAGCAAAACTAAACATTCAGCTAGCTAATTAATCATTAGCTCCACGATAGCTCTTCTACGTCTGATTTTAGCATATGCGTCTGTGCCATAGCGCTCCACTGTTGTTCGAAAACTATTAAAAACACATCAGTGAGTCACTCAGCTGCAATGAGTGACATGAAAAATGTGACTGTAGCATTTTTTTAAAAATGAGCTCCAGAGGCTCAGAACTAGAACCATTATTTCTTAGACAGAAAATAATTCTTTAAAATAAGTACTCCATAACAGGAAGCACTTGATGACTGGTTTACTGTATGATATCCTGCTAAAAGACTGAGGCTTCAGCAGGTTTTCCAGTCAAACAGTGAGCATCCTCACAAGCCAGTGATCTATGCTGACATGAGAATAACAGTACATTTATTGTATTGTAAACATGGTTATTCCTATTAAAATTATCATGAGGAAAAATACAAATTTATATATGCTTGAGGCAACATGTTATAGGAGAAATGATGTCTTTTCCTCCAACTCGTCATCTGAGGTGACATCACATCCTGATGACAACAGCACAGCTGGACCAGCTGTCAGACTGCAGGTGTTGTATCCTTTGGAGAATGTATTTGCACAGAAAATGTGATGTACTGTGCAAATGAAAATAAAGATGCACAGTTACTCCTACTGCCAACGCAGTAGTGTGAATATGAAATATCTCTGCATATTGCCTTTCAGGAAACCCTTTCACAAACCTGCATGTGGTGTTTATATTGTGAATAAATTCAAGCAGTTTGTAATGTTCCGCTACAAAGCATATACATGCAACATGTGCAACCAAGACTGCATTCTGCACAGCAGGGAATACTACATAGGGTTTAAGTCCACAAACCTGTTCTTTGGTTTTTGGAAAGAACAATGACACTCCTCTCCTTCAGGCAGCTGCTCTCCTATTACATGATTATGAAATTCAACACGTGCTGCAGTTCAAATATGTCCAGTCAGCACTTAGTAACACTTTTTATACAGCCGTGATTCTGGACATATCTCATCTTTTCTGTGAATGGAAATGTTTGAGGTTTGAGATCCCCACACACACACACACACACACACACACCCACACCCACACACACCTTTCCAAGGTGATTCAACTGTTCCTCGTGGGTCATGACCCCCCTGCCAGCAAACTCCACTGTAGCCTTTAGCCATGCATGTCATCTCTGTGTTATGAAGACAGAAGAAGTATTTCTCCACCCTTTAACAGTAAAACTAGTGTCATGGCACCTTGTAGCCCGATTATCAAGTGATGACAGATGAGCGACGGGGGCAGGGATAGATGGGAATCGTAGTAAAAACAACGGGGCAGATGTGCTCTTCAGCTGAGTCAGCTGCTCCCTCAGGGATAGAGTGGATGTGAGTTTGCCTGGGAGCCTGTATTTGATGTGGTGATGCAGGGTGGGGAGGCGCTGTAGCCAGGTGTGGGGCACATGAAAGAGAGAGTTAAAGAAAACTCAGCATGTCTTCTTTTTGTTTTTAAAGATCAGGTCACGGACGTACAGACATGTTATATATTATCCAGGGGTGGAACGAGCACTAACCTCCCACACACAGGTGGCATGCACTTACAAA
>OMLM01004424.1:2198-38004 GCA_900302695.1 Helostoma temminkii | reverse complement strand
ATTTTTTTTTTTTTTTTTTTTTTTTTTTCGGGTGTTCTTGTGTTTTACTCTCCATCTTATTTAAACTTGGACTTGGACTTCAAGCTGCAGGCTCGGCCTTGACTTGGACTCGACTAGCCTGAACTTGGACCTGACTTGGACTCTACAAAGGTGGACTTAACCACAGCGAGGACAGTACATGTCACTGGTCTGGACTCCCCAGACACTGACCCATTTTTTTCCACAAAGGTTTACGTCTCTTGAATCCAGAAAACAGGGCTATCGTCATACTACTAGGAATATATCTGAAGTCATGGTTCACGATGAAGACTTCCAGATAAATCAGTTGCAGGATGGAAGAGAGAGAAATAAAAAAGCTGTTTCCCTGAGGCCCTTTGTTTAGTCTAGTGACAAACAGACTAATAAGTGATGCACATGACGATCCCTTGAGACTTTTCCCGTTTTTTAAAGAGAAGCACAAGGAAGTACAAGAGATAAAATGACGTCTGACCACCACATCCATATGACTAAGTGAGAAATAAGGGACAATGTGTGTGGCAATAACTGTGCGGCTTCCACAGTAACAAGATAATTGGATTTGTGAGAAGGTCGGCTTTGTACTGGGCCACTGTGACAAACACAGCAGGCTGTGTTTATTGACCTATGAAGAGCAATTAATGCCTCAAAGCATTTGATATGATGCCAGCCTGCTCTCGGTCTCGTGCCGGTCTGTAGATACAGTATCAGCACCTGATTCATATTTGCTTTGTGTTAGTTAGTACAAACAGAATTCAGGCACAGTTTTGTGATACAGTGCAAAGGACAAAAAGATGTTTATAACAATCAGCAAGGTGACGCTGATTCTGCCGTTTCTATAAAGTTGAAAATGAGCCTCTAAACACACATCTCTTATTCAATTCCTAAGTCCTATTTTGATAGAATACATGAAACATCATGTTGTAAAGCCTGTTTGAATCCTTAATGCTCATAAAGTTGAGTCATACAGAGTGGTTGGTGGGTCTATAGATTCCATCTTTTTAGATTTTTAACAAACACAAAGAAAAAAAAATTTGAAAAAACTTTGTTAAAAAACTAAACGAATTAAAGCAAACACAGTATGCGTTTACTGTAACTACTATGCAAACACATGGAAAATAAAAAACACAAAGCTTTTCATCACATGGTGAGTAGGAAGAATCACATATGAACCACATAAACTAGATGTGACTGCCATGTCACCAATCATTGCACCAGCTGGGGCAAGAAAACATTCTGACTGCATCAAATGAGGAACTGGATGCACTGAGCAAGACGTCAAATTCTTGAAATAAGATGATTTGCCTCCTCTAACACCCAATGCAGTTTTTCAGTTCTGTTCAAGCGTGACCTTGGAACACTTTGTGCCCGGAAAACAACAGTTAGACACTTGTAGACCAAAAAATAAAAATTGACAGAGGGGGGTGATTTTTTGAAGTGACAGAGCACTTGCACCATTTGGACGTTAATGGAGCCTTTGTGCCTTACAGTGAGACACAGAGCACAACAATCAGCCTGAGTGGCACCTGACACGGGTCAACTAAATATAAGATGCACAAAGAGAAAAAGGCCGAAGAGAATAAAAAGGAGTACACTTAGTATATGACGTGGATGTTTGACTTTGTCACTTCAGCTTGGTCTTGTGCTGAGCTTTGTAATGTGGAAAGAGCTCTGTTGCCACCTGCTGGTCAGAGAACACAAGACACTACACGTGTTTTACCTCACTGACATACAGTAGTAAAGCATCGCTTATAGGGAAAAAAGAAATTTTTACATAGTGTGGTCAAAATACTCTGGGCCAGAGGACAGGAAAACAACATGCAAGCACACGTGACAATCACCTCCTGTATTTTCCATCACATCAGCAAACTAAAATGAAAAGTACATGCAAAGTGTAGAAAATGTAGAAAATACAATAAGACTAAAACGTATATTTTAGATCATAATTCATTACAATGAATTAAAGGACTGGATGTGAAAGATGTTTTGGTGTACCCAGTGAATTATCACCACACTCTGCAGGTTGTCTTAACTGTTAAGCACCTTTAAGTTCATTAAGTTCAACAACCACTGAAAAGGTTTTGATAACACAACTCAGCATTAAACAGCAGGTAAACACATTATCAATTAGATGATATACACCCAGCAGCTTTTAGCTACTGTGGACATTTTCCTCAGACACTGATTGAGAGCTAAAGTCATCATCAGGTGGCCTCTTAAGTTGATACAATGCAACAGTTGTTCATTTAGTTGCAACAGTGGCTCATCCTATGAGGTCAGATAGATTTGAATCAATTAATGTAAACAACTTCATCTTCTCCAGCTTCAGTTGCCAATTGTGTTTGTGGAGCTTTACCACTGAAAACAGCAGACCCACCAAAACATGCAGTATATATATACGTTAATGAGTGCATTAGAAATATAAGCATGTGGTAAGCAGAAGCAGCAGAGTGTGGTGAGCCTCACCAGGTTAAAAGTATGTTACTGTGTCAGGTAAGTGCAGAACCAAATACCCTCTTTATTCAGAAATTGCTGTGTTTCTACTGTAGGTGTGTGGATTTATCTGCAGTTACTGGCAATATGAGTCCTAATTGTGCAGGGAGGGACCATGCGCCCTTCAGGGACCCCTGTGGCTCCTGAATCCACTGGGAACAGATTTGTGTGTTTATTCGCTGAGGTGCCGCTAGATGTCACACAAGCAAACACTCCCTGTGTCTGAGTCTTAATCTGTTACATCTTACACTCAGTTGAATGGCCAATATGCGTTTAGAGCTTCTGAATATTGATCTCTCTCTCTCTCTCTCTCTCTCTCTCTGGTAGTGTGAATCACTTCAGCTTATAGCTCGGTGCTTCCAGTAAAAACAATCATGTGTTGATATCCTTGCGTCATCGCGACCACGGCGGCGGTGGCGGCGTGTACCTCAGCAGACAGGATCCAGTGAACACACCGATCACCGATCAGCGGTTTTTTTTTTATTTCATCCATCAGCCAATCAATCCGTCGCGACCGGAGCGCCTCAACCCGGGTGACCTCCGGAGTGACGCGTATCACTGGTTGGTGCGAGAGCGTGGGGAGCGGTGCCGAAGGAGATGCGCATATCTGCAGGTCTCTAGCGCTGTCGTAAAACAAGAGTCCGGAGCAGGTCAGCTATCGTTTGAGCGATGCCAGGGATAACCAAGTACAATTTAGTGGATGACGCGCACGATTTGAGGATCCCCATGCACAACGAGGAGGTGTTTAAACATGGGGTCAGTTTCGAGGCAAAGGTAAGAACCCTCTGCAACAGCTTGAGGACCAGTGGATCGTCATGTTTCAAATCAGTACTGAATATATGAAATGAGAAGCTACAGTACATGTCACTGCTTGTGCAGCAAGTACCTCTGTATTGTTTATTATTTCTGTCCCTATGTAGACGGTGTTTATTGACCTTGTAGACATTTGAATTTTTGTCTACTTTGTTTGACTTTGAAATGTTTGTATTGAGGGGATATCGATTTAGAGTCGAAACAACTGGTCGATAAACGGTTGAGTCCATCAGCATCATTCAGCAAATATTTATACTAAATAATGTTTGACAAGACAAGACTGAGAGTAATATGTGAATTTCTTTTCTGGCAAATTGTGATGCATTTTCCACAGTTTTCATATGTTCATTCTATAGCATTAAAGCTTTTTCTTTTTTACAATATTTGCATGGAAAACTGTATAACTGTGATGAATCCACACATAATTTATTTATACAAATAAATCAGTCAATATCAGTACAAACGCTCCCAGTCAAGCTCTCATCAAGTAACCTGTGTCATTCATTCCCTCAAATTACAATAACAAAAATATCTGACAACCCTTCTCTTACATTTTGCAGTACATTGGCAGTTTGGAGGTGGGACGCCCTGGTAGTCGAATGGAGATAGTTGCGGCAATGAGGAGAATTAGAGTAAGACACTTGCATCCCTGAACCAAGCACTGAACTTGACACCTGTGGTAATTGCAGTCCAGACACTTCAACAATGGCTAGGACGGCACATGCTCATTAATCCTCTCTCTCTCTCTCTCTCTTGTGTTTTATGCCTCACCTTGTGCACGGTGCTCGGAGAATTCTTTTTCTCTACAGATAAATCACGAGTGTGCGTGAAACTCCACACTCGGCAGATTCAGTGGGCTGTCAGGAAGGTTTAAATCATGACAGGATTCATAGGACAGCTCAGATTATTTTATGGCTGAGAGAAGATACAGCACACAGGTTTATTTGTGATACCATTAGAAAAAACATCTCTTCAGTATCCTATTTAGTCCAGACAAGGCCACTGGAAACACGATGCCTTGTCGTTACAGATCACTGCGGTTTTACAGAAGTACTGAGAGGAGAGGATTTAGCTGCTTGTCAGCTGTTAGATCTAATCTAACAACCAAGTTATCATGTCACTCAGAGATCGGCCACATCCCCACTGACACCCAGGAAGGACTTAATCCTGATCCTTGGAGTGCAGTGCAGGATAATGGCCATTTGATTGGACTGGCAAAGATTTAGTGCTGCTGTGGGTTTATTTTATTTTATTTTTTTGTTTTAGATGGTTTGAATATTGTATCTTTTTCATGTCTGATTAAATAAACACCTTTAATTAAATACTGTATATAAAGAAAGTACTGGAAAGAATTAAATTGTCAACAGGATATTAATATAGATAATATAGAATCCACTTCATTGCCCTCTGACAGCTGTGTGTGTGCTGATAGATAGTCCTATTGCTTCAGGTTATGTGGGGCTGCATTAGCCGGCATGACACAAACTGAGGGGGTTGTGTCCTTCATCTGAGCAACTATATCCCTAACACATGAAAAAAACACCCATGCAACAGATGAACTGAATAAGAGACAGTGAAGAGTAATATTAAGTGGATAAGCTCACTGAATGAACTATTTTCTGAATGTGACATCACAGGCTAATAAACAATCTGCTCTAGATTCATTAAGTCTTAACTCATCGGATATGACTTGCCATGTTGGTAAAAACAATATTCCTCATTTCTTTTATTCTGAAACATCACTGAAAGAGTGAGAAGAACCTCAAATAATGCTGAAAATAACAGGCAGAACTGGGTTGTTATTTTTACACAAACCAAAGTAAAGATAAAGACAGAGAATATCCAACTCTGTCATGCACAGCGGGGGACGGTTCATTCGCTGAGAAAGACTGGTGCTTTCACAGGACTTCATCTGATCAATTAATCATCCGATGTTGGATTTTGTGCTTTCAAAGTAAGACATGTTATTTCACCAAAATCCTCATAGTTCTTAGATCTCTGGGTCCTGATTTTTAGAGTCTGCCCCTGCAGTGGAGGCAGAGGGTACAGGCTCTAACATTAATCATGGAGGGGGATGAAAGTGTCCCACTCATGTCTGCTTCCCTCTGGGAAGTGTGCCTTTGACAGCTTAAACAGCTCCCAGAAACAGAAACTAACAGTTTTTCAATGTTTACTCAATCTCAGATTTCTCCCGAGACGAAGCTCATCTGAAATAACTTCCTGACTGTGTGATCTCTTTTCCAAAACATCATTTAACTTATGTAAAAAGCTCCAAAAAGCGCAATACTTAATGCAAGTCACACCAGGTAGCTTAACAATCAGTGTGGTTTAGTTTAACTTTTGGATTACTTTTCATATTAATATGAATATCCTTCTCCACCCACAGTATGAATTCAAACTGAAGAACATAAAGAAAAAGAAGGTCAACATAGTCATATCCACTGACTGTGTCAAAGTGATTTTGCGCAAAAAGAGGAAGGTCAGTCTTGAAGTCTTACGTTATTATTTCTACAATCATTGCTTGTCTTTTCAAAAACGCATTTAACACTGTCAGGTTGTGTGTTTTGCGTTGGAACAGAGAAGAGGGTGGTCATGGGATGATAGCACCTTCTTGGTGACACAGGATCCTATCTACAGGTAGGCCCTCCTCATGATATTAAGTCAGAAACAAGCTTGTGAGCTACTCATTATATGTCCTCATCAGAAACCTCACTGATATTTCATGTGTCTCACCTGAACAGGATTTTTTATGTCTCACATGATGCTCAAGACTTGAAGATCTTCAGTTATATAGCAAGAGAGGGACAGAGCAACATTTTTCGCTGCAATGTTTTCAAATCTAAGAGAAAGGTGAGTTTAACTGAAAATCCCTTTATCTGTTAATACTGTACTGTGTATTTTTCTTATTGTCAACAAACATGTGAAACAAAAACAATGAACCCTGGAATAAATGTCACCAAATCCTAATATTATAATATTACATATTATGCCATAGAGCAGCTCTGTGGTCCAAACACTAATAAAGACACATAAGTAATTCAAGCCTTTGAGTGACACTCAGTAACATGTTCCTTCATTGGACGGTCACAGTTTGCACTGTTGGTTATTTTGAGTCAGTCCCACATACACATGAAGTACGCATTCAACTCCACATGAAGATAAATATATGTAAAATATTTCTTGTTTGCTAAACTAAATGATGGCCAGCGTGTACAGCTGAACTTGATTTAGCTTAGTGAGACTTTGAAGTACATTTTTACACTAACACTCGGACACTACAGTGTAGTCACATTCCAGGTGTGAACTTTTACTGACACTGTGGAAAAGAGGAACAGTTTTAGCGACAAAGACATTTAAAATGTACATTTATGCACCTCAATTTTATACTAAGATCAACATTCAAATACCTTTAAAAGCATTAGAGTTGAGAGTTGTATTATCTATTGTAAGTATATTTTCCTAACATAACAAATGAATCTGAGAGTCAGGCCCCTCGTGGGTTTTGTTGGTGAGATGCTCATGAAAATGAAATGTTCTTCTCCACATATCTGCATATAAAGCAGGGAGCATTTTTTCCTTCATGACAAAGACAGAGCATCAGTGAGGTTGACTCCCATCCCTTCACCATGGATACCAGACAGTGACTTAGAAGCTGAATACTAATCATCCTGATGAGGAGACAAAAGAAGAGGGGCTTTTTCAGCACTTAAAGACATTTTCCTCAGTGCTAAATGAAAACACCCACTACATTGTCAGGGACGTGGCCAGTGGTGCCTCACTACCTCCCGGGGGCTGAGCAGCCTTATCTGGGTGCTGCAGACCAAACGTGTGCTGAGTAGGAGGAGATGGACCAGCTGATAAGAGGAGATTTGATTTATTTTCATCACGGCGTGTTGCGGCCCACCGGGACTTAGATGTCAGCTCAGCACATCATCAGAGACTTTTGTGTTTGGCCTTGTGACGGTTGGATTTTTCACTTGGCAATTTTAAAACAAAATTTAATTTTGTATTGATGGAGCAAAATAATCAATTTCATAAGTCTTCTCCTGTGTTATTCTTTTGCCATTTCACCTGACTGAACTACTTTCAAGCTTGAGTTACCTTGACATATTGACTGAATGCCTGGAGGCAGGGTGATCCTCCAGAGGCAGATAGCAATAAATTTATTTCAGTGCTGCTTCTGCCACTATTCAATATAGAAAACACAAAAACTCACCTTTAGTGAGACTGAGGAAGGACATGGTGGATAAAGATTAATTCCAGTGGATTTAGGATGCTACCACAGGACTGCATATTAGAGCTTTAGGAGATATGAGAACGCTTGAAATCGATCAGGGAAGTGCTGGTGTCTCAAAAGTCACAATGAATTTTATTGCCTGTGTTCAGCTGATACCAACATTTAATTTTATAACAATAAAGAAGATGGTTTCTGTAGAACTTTGAAAAAGCCTTTACAGACAATAGAACAAGTCATAAAGGCTACAACTAACATTTATTTTCATGAATGAATAATGTGCCAGTAATCTGTTAGTTTATGAAAATAATGATATATAATACTCTTATGCCAAATATGAATTGAAATGAAGAAATTTCCTGTATTGTCATATGAAGTGGAGCTATCCACCTGCTGGCTTTTATATTTTTTTATATTTTAAACTAGATAAGCATAGTGTAATCAGTGTCTCACCTTTCTCTGTTTAAGTTGATGTTATATGTGACTCATAATAGGTTAGCACATGCCCCTCACAGCAAGAAAGTTTTAGCCAACTCGTAGCTTATAGTTGAGTTATTGCAAATGAGTAATTGAAAAAAAAGGTGCTGGATAATGCTGACACATCTACTGTCTGCAGCAGAGTGCCCTGCGATAACAATAACCTTTATCTTCACTCCCACTGCCACCATAGTTAGTTGCCTCTGAAAAAAGACCAATTTATCTCTATGACAGCAGAATACATGCAGTACAGGTATCTTCTGCTGTTAATTTAGTCTCTATCACTCTATCTCTATCATTGTTGTTTTCTTCTCTCTTCATTTTTCACCTCCCATTCTGCTCTAATATTCCCCCTTTTCTTTCTGCTGTTATGTCCTTTTTCCATCTTCTTTCTCATTATGTGTGCAAAATTGTACACACCCTCGTTCTTACTATTCTCTTCCTTTCCTGCACAACTCCTCTGGCACCTTTTTCTCCTCTACTGTGGCCTCCCCACACCTGCTCTCAAACGCACACACACGCTTCTGTGTTTATTACCTTACAGTCTCAGGCCATGAGGATCGTGCGGACAGTAGGTCAGGCGTTTGATGTGTGTCACCAGCTGACCCTGCAGCAGAAAAGCGATGACCAGGAGGTTGAGGAAGGGAAGGCAGAGGAGTCTGAGGCAGTGCCAGGTGACTCACACCTACCTACACACACACTCTGTATATCCAGCCCCCCCCATCCCTGCCTCTCTCATCCCTGTTCTCCTTCTGTCACACACACAAACTTACTGTCCTTTCATTTTCCTCACACAGCAACATATAAACTCCCCAGGACTGCTCTTCCTCTCTCCCTCTTGCTTTCTCTCTCACACAAACAAAAATCCAGAGCGCCTGCAGAAATAAACACTGGCAGGACACACCTCTCAGAGAAGGGATGTCATTATCCACTGCAGATGGATTCCTTAGCAGCTTTCTATGCTGCAGCTGCAGATTGGTTTTAGTGTGAGCCACTGATAAAAGACCTTGTTTGTGTGGGCTTCTGCTAGCTCTTTGCCCACTTCTGCAGCTGCTGTCACCTCCCCTAAAAGGACTGTAAACTATAAAGCATAAAGTAAGAGCAGCTTAACCCCACCCACCCAAATATCTATCTGGTCTCTCTGCAGCAAAAAAAAGATTTGCATTGTCAGAAGAGACGGACCTTGAAGCCACTACAGAGGAGAGCATTGAATGTGTCTCTTCATCAGACCTGGAGAAGAACAAAAAGGACGAGGCTCTTGGTAACGATGGGAAGGTAGAGTATAGAAGTTGTCCTTGATCATTTCTGTGTCGCTGATAGAAAAATTCATTACACTTCATTAAAAACAGATGACAGATTGTTTATGCCAAAAGGTAAATCACAAAAGAACAATACATGGACTCTCTGCTCTGACACAGTATATACTTCAATGTATTTAAAATTTAAAGTCAGGGTTAGCACATTTATGGAGCAGTACACTAAAATACTATTTGGTGATGATTTGCTTCAAGAGAGACACATCTTCATTTTTCAGTGTGTTTAGAAAATACAGAAGTGTAGTTCAAATATTTTATATTTAGTCCTTTTTTCTACTGCTAACATGAATTGTGTTGAAATGGTCAGCGATTGATAAAACACACTGTGATACACATTCCTTGAGTAATTATTTTTTAGTCTTGGGAAAAAAATACAGTCTGTGAAAATTTTGCAGATTACAATTCAGCACCCAAAAAACCTTTAATGCCCAGACATGTCACAAACAAGTTATCTAAATCTAACCAGGACAACATGATCTAAACTCTTCATCCCACTGAAGAAATATCTGAGAACATGCCATATACTAGATGTCCTCAGATACAGGGCATTTTCCAATATTTTATTAGATTTTTGATCTGAAAGTTAAAATGCCCAGTTAATGAATAATTCTGGGAGGCTCACAGAGGGACATGATGAAAGGTTAGCAACATGAAAAGTATGAAAAGTATGTATGAAGATCAGAAAACACCACTGAGAGATGTACAGTACAGCGGGCAACCACATCTTTAAGGGCTGTTTGTGAAGAATGTGCAAGGGGATCTACAACATTGATGAGATCAGATGGTTTATTGATGAAAACACAGCAAAGTTTGATAGCAATGCTCTGCGAACCCTGCGATGTTAGGCACGTAGCTATCTGTTCTGATATTTGTCAGCTCATTTTCCAACCCGCTCTCTGTGGCACTGTGAGCTTCATTACCTAAATGAGAAAACTACCACTATTCTAGCGAGAAGCCAGTTAGTTTGGATTGAATGGATATTACATTTTTAATTTCATGGCTGCCACAAAATAAGAAATTATCCTTTTAATTGCCCAAAGCGATACTGCTGCATTAAAACAGCTGTATTTCCTCTATTCAAATCTCCCATTTCCATTTGAAGTTCAAGTGTCCTTCACAGTTAAGTCTCAATGAAAGTCCACCATACTCATCCCCCATCACAGATATTACAGATAAGTTGTGTCCTTCATGGCTGCTTCTCCCACAGCAGCAGTCTTTGCCAACTGTGTGTCTCAGATTTCCTGTGTGGTTGAACCATATAACAGTAGCCCATCCATCTCTAGATCTGTCCATAGATTAATCTATTAAGTGTCATTGTGGCCTCTAAACCCAAGTGTGTGATGCTTAAATTAGGAAACAGTCAAAGTTTTCACTCGTAAAACAGCATTTATGTATAAATCGTCTCTGTCAGTAGAGCAAAGTGGAAGCAAGTTAGAACTGTACAGTTCAGTTCAATCACCTTATTTTTAAGTAAAATGCTCACTGTTTAAAATCACAGAGGTTTTAAATATACATTTAAAATCACAATCATAACTTAGAGTGCAATTAATTTCTATTTTTTTCTATTTAAACAAAACCATACTAAAGCTGTTATAATTTTTTATATAAACAGATCAAATGACTGAATGTGAAAGTCGCTTGTCGCTTGACAAATCCACAACTAATTATCACCCACCTATACAGCTCCTCTCAGCTCTACAAAGCATTTTAGTGTTTTTCACCTCATTGTTTTGGATTCACAGGCTACAGCATCATTGTCTCTGTGAGGCAGCTGCTGCTTAAGAAATGACTGTACGTTACGTGCCGAACATCAAACAGACAGTGAACAGACTTTAGCAGCTGCACAGCCAGATATTTTTATCAGGAGATGATGGAGAGCGAAACAGGACCAAAATGAGCATAAATATTCATCAGATCACCAGAAACCTGACCGAATGAATTTTAATGATGCTAAATGAGGATCGCTTTGCTGACACTTGACTCATATCAACTATAAATGTGATTAAACCTTATGTCGTGTGGACTGTATTTTTCTGACCTGATCTGATGCTAGTTGACGATATTTCCATCTCCACTTTGTACTGTGGCAGCAGAAAAGCATTTAAAGGTTTAAAACGTCAGTTAATGTCATGGTTTGCTGTTAGGCTATCAGACACAAAGACCAAGCTGTTCTTTCTACATTCATCTCACAGTTTACCTGTAATTCAAGTAGAAGTCTACCGCAGGAGCCGGTAGAAATACACAGTCCTCCACCATCAGCAACCTCTACACAGTAACCACAGCTTCTTCGCTGGTGTAAACTTCAACTCTCTCTTTATTGATACAACTTGACATACTAGCTGTAGCACTGATCTCTCACCCACTCACTTTGTAAAAGCTTACTACATGTTATTTATCTACACTGCAGTAGCAGTGAAGTGTAGATCTTCACTTTGTAGCTGCACAATATGCAGTACATTCTTTGTACTTACTCTGTGAATACATTGCAGAATTCCTTCTAGACATGTTGGTAATATACAAGGTATATACAGTTTAAATACTGTATTGTGGATTTTTCTGTTAGGATAAAAAAGTTTTATCCCCCAGGAGATCAGACTGGCAGAGAGCAGCTGCCAGTTTTGTTTAATTTAAATTTTTTCTTGTTCCTCGTTGGTTCGTTGGTTATCCTACCCTATACAATACCTTATTTTTTAATTCTGTCCACAGTATGTTTGCTGTGGAGGTTTTCCACTGCATTGTTCATCGACAGAGTATGAGACCAATGGCCCAGGACAGATAAATGCTCCCCATCCCTCCCATATAGGAGTCCTCTCTGTATGTTTGTTCATTTGGGATTATTTAGCATCCCTTTTGGTCATTTTTCAGTTGTATATGTTAATAGTTGCCACATCATGTCTTTTATTAGCCATGTCTTTTTGTGGTCATCACAAAGAGACATGCCATCATGCTGGCAGGGCTTTTGCCCAGTAGACCCGTTCTATCCATCCATGGCACTATCCTATAAAGACCAAAGCAGACATTTAAAAGGATTCACAGGCTTTTACAATACTATCACCTTAGTAAAATTTCTGTCATGTGTGCTGTAGGTGTCCAGTGATCCATCCCTCCTACTGAGCTCTCCAGTCGTTGGAGCCTGTGTTTCGGGTCAGTCGGCAGCAGAGGGCCCCTGCTCTGCAGAGCACCAGGTCCAGCTCCTTGAGAAACAACTGCAGCAGCAGGAGCAGCAGGCACTGGCAGCGTCAGCACAGGTACCGAGGACAGTGGACAGTAGCTTGTCCACAGGACAATCCAGTTTTTACAGTTTATTTTTTTAATTCAATGTATTACATATTTTTGGTAAAGCTATGAGTATGAATCACACATTTAAGAACAGACTACAGATCTAATGTGCATAAAACATGATGTACCCCTAAAGGTGATCACAAACATGGTGGTGATAGACATTAACACAATTTGGTGAAATTCCTGGCAGACAAGGTTTTAAATTACATATCAAAACCTCCAAATTAAGATTTTTGGAAATGTGTATTGCTTGAAATGAAACTTTCCAAGTGCATAATGAAAAATACAGATCTGGTGTATTAGAGAAAAAAATAACTCAGAAGAGAGCAACAGTTTCATCTAGGCTGGTAGATGATAATTAGAATGATGCACTTTCCATTTTCAGTCAGTGGTGTGTTAAATAGGATGTCTCAAGGTGTTTCTGGATATTAAATTATCACTGCTTTTATTCCTCTAACTAACAAACTAAATATGTCTGAGCTGTCGTTTCAAGGTTTTTAAAGGTTTGAAACTAACCTCTTTTGAGCTTCCAGCTTACTTTGGCCTTCACTGAAAGGCAATTCATAATGCCGAAGAGATGATTTCTCAAGAAACCAATGCCTTTCCTCACAGCCAAAACAAGTTGAACCAATTGACAAAACTCCAAACTATGGATCCTCATTAATCACTTCGTTCTTAAGAAATCTTTAAGCAGTATTATTGAAACTTAAGCTTTTATGTCTTCAGGTTTGCATAAACTGGTTTCTGTCTGTTTGGTTAAATGTGTCACACTGTATGTCTTTTGGCCTCTTTAGGTTCATGTGCTCCAGGACCAACTGTCAGTGGAAGTGTGTGCGAGGACCGAAGCCCAATCCAGGGTCCAAAGGCTGCTGCAGCAGAACACTGACCTGCTGCAGCACATTTCCTTGCTCGTCAAACAGATCCAAGAACTTGAGCTCAAAGCAACAGGCCAGTTAACATCTAGTGAGTGGAAATCAATTATATATATATATCAGTTTTATTTTGTTGTTGTTGTTGTTGTTGTTGTTCATGTTATTCAGTTGCCTTGGATCGTCTTCTATTCCCATGTTTTCTTTTTTACTTATGTCTGTCAAAGACATTTACTCCCTTCAGCTCTTTTCTTGCCTTGCGCTTCATCTTCTTGTCGTTACGGCTCCTTTTCTCATCCACTTCTGGCACGCAATTAATTATCCTATAGCGGCCCTCTCAGAGGATTCAGTACTGTTCTCTGCTCCCCGTTTTCATTTAGCCTTTGGCAAAGTGCTGCCAAATAGTGATAAATTATCAAATCCTATCAGCACAGATTTCATCCCACTCTACATAATCTCATCTGCTTTGCTCAGTTCTCTCTCTTTACATGTCTTACATCTCTGTTTACATATTATAACAAAAATTCTTTCTGTGATTTGTTTTGAGTCTATAAATCCTTCCCTTTTGTTGATTTGTCTTCAGTGGGATCCCAGGACAGTCTCCTCGAGATCACTTTCCGTCCCAAGCCCCCCAGTGCACTTCATGAACCCCTCACCCCTTCCTCATCCACTGGCCCTTTAGCAACTCAGTCCCAGCTCCAGATTAGTGACAGTGCCTGGGTCTCCACGCTCCCCAGCCCCTGCTCTCCCGGAACCATAGGTGCCAACACCAGTCCTCTAGGGCTCAGTGGCGGCGGAGTTCGGCTCGAGTGCTTCCGTTTCTCCTCTCGAGGGCTACACAGCCAAGAGCAGGGCCAGGACACAGGGGAGACTCCCAGCGATGGAGCCCCAGATGAGAGCTCGCTTTTAGGCGAGCAGGTTCTGGGAGCCCTTGAGCTGCTTCGGTTTAGGGAGTCGGGGATCGGATCAGAATATGAATCCAACACAGATGAGAGTGATGATCGGGACAGCTGGGGGCAGGGGGAGGGTGTAGGGGCTGACAGTGCAGCTCGACTCTTAAATGTGCTTAATGTGGAGAGTCTGTCGGACTGCTTAGGGGATGAGATGGCTGTGTAGCGGTGCTCTTCAAGCTGCACCAGGCAGCTTTGCACTGAATTACTTCATCACACAGAAATCATGTATAGTGGAATCAGTAAACTGTATTTTCTGCAGAGATAAATTATTTGTAACTGGCACTGAACAGAGCACTCACTTACCACTGTTCTGGAAAAAAGTTTAAAATTTTATATTTAGGTATTGATTTGTCCTTTGCGCTGACAAAATGTCCCAGTGTGACTGGCTAATAGTGTGGCATTAGCCAATCACAGGTATTTGGTCATGTGCCAAAGAACTGGACAAATTGAAATTTTGACCTAAGAGCCAATAGTTGAGTCCAATTAGACCTTGATAATGTATTTTGCCATTATATCCTCATGAGCTCCACAGCACTGGACATTACTTACTATAATTTGGAAAAGTATGTTTCTCACATATTTCTAAAATAATTTGGCTTAATGCAGCTTGTGTGATGGTTTAACCACTGTTGTTACAGGCTCTGTCTTTTCTCTGCTCTCTGTAAGTATGTTACATACTGCGTGTGTCAGTCTGATGATTACATGTTCGATACCATCACTACTTGCTGGCCTTGTTACACTGTGGCTGTTTCTGTGTTTATGAATTTGTGATACATCTGGCATGGACGTGGACATTGTTATTGTTTCCATGGAGAAAAGACTGTCTGGACAAACAAACTAACACATTTTGGAGTGTGAAAATTAAAATGTTGCTGTGCTTGCAATGAAACAATTATCTGTAAATGGCACATGCATTTAAAAATGAACATGTGTCTTTATTAATTTGACTTGTTCTCTTTTCAGTCTATTAGTTTGATTCACTTTGATTCATTGCTTAATTTATTTGACTGTGGCATGATTTTATTCATCCATTTCTTCATCCTTCTATGTAACTAAAGAACATTTTATCACTAGGTGAGTTTGCAGGTGGTGTTACACTCTTGTATCTGCTGCTTAAAATGTTGCCACTACGTTCTCCAAGGATTATTTATTAATGCTGTACTGCGGCAGCGATAAACTGCTGCGTCACTGTTGCTCCACCCTTCAGCCTTCAGAGGAATTTTATGAGAAGTCCTGAAGTACCAATTCAGGGAAAGATGGAGTCATATAGGAAACATCTAGACTGCTTCATATTCTTCTGGCCAGCTGTTTCACCAGCTCCATCACACTGACAGTGAGCCAGCTATTCACTGAATTGGGAATGTGTTTTTGAGCTATTTCCAAAATCAATTAATCTCTTCCTAGTCCTCCTTTCTTCCTCTTCCTCTGCTTCACCCACCTTCCTCCCTCTTTTTCCTGAAGCTTGACACCTATTTCATGCTCTGTTGCAATCACAGTCTGTCTGCTATACCCATCTATCCACATTCCTTTGTTAGTCTCTCATTCCTCTCCATGGTTATGGTCACATGTAGTGTACTAAAAATGACTTACATGTGTGTTTCTTCTTTTGGGATTAAACGCCCTTTCTCAAATGTCATCTGGTGTCACAGTACAGTATGTCCACTGCATTTAGTGTGACTTACTAATTACTCAAATGTGCCCAAGGATTTAAACTAAAGTATTGCAACATAAAAGATAAGCCACACCAGTTCCAGGACTGACCTTTTCAAAATGTGTTCCTCATTATTATATATAACAGCTTAGGAAAATGATATGAGTGCATGTGGAAGGTCTTTTGTGATGGTGCTAGTTTTCTGTTACTGTTAAAGATATGATAGCCGTTCCCATTAAGTGTGCTGTGTGCGCTTACAGCAGCAGCTTGATGAAACGCTGCAGATAAGATGGAAAATATGAATAACATCAGCAATTACCCACCCACATCCAGCCACAACACCCCGCAGCTCCACTAGTGCAGCTGCTGCTGACACAGATAGTGGGTGGCCTCCAGGAGTTGGCCTCTAATTTGCTTCAATATAAAGTGCAGTGGTTAGCACTGTTGCCTTAGAGCAAGAAGGTCCTGGGTTCGATTCCTGAGTTTGCCTGCATATTCTCCCAAGTTTGCGTGGGTTCTCTCTGGGCACTCTGGCTTTCTCCCACAGTGCAAAGACATGCATTTAGGTTAATTGGAGACTCTAAATTGCCCTTAGGTGTGAGTGAGAGTCCTAATCTATATGTGGCCCTGTGATGGACTGGCGACCTGTCCAGGATGTACCCTGCCTTTCGCCCATATGTGACCGATATATGACAGCTGGGATAGGCTCCAGCACACCCGTGAACCCTACAGGGGACTAAGCGGTTCAGAAAACGGATGGATGGTCTGTGGTGTGATTCTGCTTGCTCCCTCTGGAATCTATATCAGTAATTTTGTTTGTATTAGTTGACTATACATACATTGTTACATGTAGCCCTTGTTTAGTTTTTATTTGTTTGTTTGCTTTTTACTAGACTGACTGGAATAGCTCTAAAAATTATTGCTGGCTTGCCATAAAATTCTGTACAGATAAAAATGATTTTGAAACAATCAAAATGAACTACTTTGACTAACTGTACTCAGTGTTTCCTTGAGCTGTCACAAATGCATTATAATGTTTGTTTACATCTCGAGTTGTGTGCAAAAGTTTGTGAAAATAACAATTTGTTTTTAAAGTGAATAAATAAATACAAAAAAGACACCAAATAAGTGCCAGGTGTTAATGCACTGTTGCATTATCACTTAAAAAACAACAAAAACAGTGACTGTGCCAAGAGTTTTCACTGGTGAAACACTTGATTGATTGATTAGTTAGGATGTGAAAGTCTAGATTAGGAATTGTCAAACTAGACATTTCTAGAGTTTGATAGATTTTCTGACTCTTCAAACCTTGTGGTTACACACAACAACCATGTTCTCCTTTAAGCAGGCAGCTGGTTCTGAAAATGATGACTACAAATTAAATTATTTCCAGTTTTCAGTTTTTCCCTGTATTAAAAAAAAAGAATAGAATAAATAACAGAAAGAATAAATAGCAGACAAACTGACCAAGAAAACCTTCAGATAAAATTGCACATCTGCAGAGCATAAAGGCAAAACTCTGATATGGCTGTTGAAGAGCTGCAGGAAGGTTTAGCTGCAATCGTCCCGCACTTTTCCACTGTGCACAGCTGGTGAACAAACAAGGTTTACATAAAGAGAGTTGCGAGAAGCAAAGTGTTCTTATGACCTTGTCACAATCAGTGTCTGAAACAAACCAGGCAACTTTCAATAAGAGTTGTTTGGAATATTTTCTGCCAGTAGATAAAATGAACTCACTGTCACAAAGGTGTCAAGAAAAGGAGCAGCATTTGATTGAAAAGGACAGCATACCTGTATATCACTGTAGTGGTCATTACTCATTATTCTTATAAAAGTACCGCCTGTTTGGATGGCATTCATGCTTTCCCACAGTGCTATGATTCATTAATATGTCTTTCAATTTTCTCCTGAAGAATGGGTGCTAATCCCTCACTCCATTAACAACTTTAGTTGATGATAGCAAAATAATTTCTTAAGAATTAATATTTTTGACATGGAATCTGCCTTTTAATACCATGGTATATGTGACATTTAAAATTGTATCTACTGACTAATTAACTCACCTGAGCAAAAAGTCTGAAAACCCTTAACTATGCTAAGCTACTGTAACGTAACCGTGGAAGGCCATTTTCCCTCTGACAGTCCCTGCATTCATACTACAAGCGAGGGAACTAGGACACAGGTAGTCCATGCGGACAGAAATCTTTGGGCTACACAGTGACTTATGTATGCGTCTGTCCAGACCCTAATGTACTGAACAGCAATTTTCAGGAAGATAACAGAAAGGGAGGAATTTTTGGATTATGAAAGCAAACTTTGAACACTCTTTCAGTGTTCATCAGAGCAGCTGAGCATTGTTTTAAGAAAGACTTGAAAATTTGTGCACATATCCTTTAAATAGGTTTCATATATAATATATTCTTTACACTTGGTATGAAAGATAAAAAGATGTAACATTAACAATTAACAGTCAGAAATCAAGTGTACTGAAAGTTCTTCATTGTAGTAGCATAAAATGAACCTTAGGTTATGTTGTGTTGATATGTGTTGTGTGGTCTTGAATAAATAGTACAGTCGCTACTAAAAGTCTATTACTTGTATTACTTTTTTTTTTCTTCTGACCATTGCATTTACTTTGGCCTTTATGTGTCGTGGAGACGTTTGTTGCTGTTGCTGTAATTGTAGGTGACTTAAACTTTGGTATTAATTTTATGTGTTAGATTCATGTCAGTCTATAGTTAAACATTACTATAAACATATAAAAACATTAATATGATTTTGAAATCTTTGTTGTAAGCTTTAGTTTGTTGTGATGTGAGCTACTGTGTCCTTTTAACTTTATTCTGCAGACAATCATCTTGTTTGTATCCAGTGATTTTTTTTTTCCTTCAGTAATAGCAGGTTCTCCTCTGCAGGAAAATAAACTCCAGTCTGTTTTTGTTCAGCTCTGTGGATGTTCAGCTCTGCTGCTGTCTGCTGCTCCTGTGGGTCATAATTGAAACCGTCTGTGGATCAGGTGGAATTCTAAGATTCTGGCCTCATCTCAAAATCCCAGAACGTGTTATTTTCTCTGTTTCTTTCCTCCAGCCAGAAAAGCTCTTACATCAGCCTTGGTTTCCTCTCGCTTTCTTGTGCACGCCCTCTCTCTCTCTCGCTCTCTCTCTTTTTTCCATTCCCAGAGTCAAAACTCCTTCCGAGGAAGAGGTCAGCGACATGCAGCACTGACTGCATCAACTCAAAGTAGATGTGGAATATTCCCTGCAACAGATGGTGTCATAATAACAAGAGAAGACGCAAAGTAAGTCAAATCCATATTTTATTAACTCCTTTGACTTTGAAGTTTGTGACGCTCAGTTCAGTGTAGACAGTGACACTATAAAGGGAAATACAGCATATACTGTATACACACTGTCATTATGAAGGTTTAGATTCTTTTTAGATTTCTTTTGAAACTATCATGACAGATCTTAGATATGAGACTTTACTTTATCAGTGAGATATATATTTTTTTTCTTGATCTAGTTATTATTATTTACTGCACCCTGGCCATTTATTTCAGAATTACTCTACTACAATTTCTGACATGATTACTTTGAAATAAATAGATTATTTACTTTGACGCGTATTGCCAGTTGCATTGCTAATCTCACCCACTGATTTACAATCTTCTTGAAACTTGTAGGTGTGCAGGTCCCTGAGAAAAAAAAGATGAAGGTCACTGAGGTTAAACTGATCACAAATCATTTCTTCTTCATCCTGCTGGCTGTCTCTGTACGAACACAAGTCAACCCAGGTAGATATTTACTTTTTTGTTCATGTGATATATCTGATGCACTTTCTCATTCCAGGTGGGCTCAGTGAATATACAGTTTGTTTTTCTCCCAGGTTACTGCAAGGACCAAACCTGATTCTGAATTGCAGGGCAATTTCACAAATCACCGGTTCACCCTGCTTACTGCACATGCAGTTAAATTCTCTATCATAGAATGAGTTTGTTTTAGTTTACAATGTGTGATCAAAGAATGAAGTATGAGCCACTCCACGTGGATATGGTATATTTAAGCTTAAAATAACTTCTTTATATTTCTGAGGTTTAAGCATGTTGACAACATGGCAATAGAAAGCAGTTTTAGGTGGGTGGGCTTAAAATGCAAGAATGTGAGATGTGTGTTGTGTGTATGCCTATGTGGTTTACCTGTTGGTCAGACAGCAAATATGCTCAGAACAAGCAGAGCTTTCAGAAGCAGGGAAGCATTCAAGGAAAAAAGTTTGCAGGCATAGTTGTAGGTAACACACACACTCGCTTGCACACACATGCACCTATTTGACACTCCCACCTAGAATATTTTCACAGTAAAAGGCTTATTTGTTCTGCTGCTTTAAGCAGCTGTACAGTAAAGTCATTAAATCACACAGTACTAAACCATAGCTTCTGTGGCCATCAAACTTATTTTTTTACATATTAAAGTAGATAAGACATACCAATATCTTAGAACTCAAAACACTGCTCTCACATGTCTCTTATACAAATTATGAAAAATTGTGGAAAATGAATAGCTCGGAGGCTACTCCTTTCTCATTTTGCTTAGACTGGCACCTACACAGTGATGTCTCTGTTTGGCTGCAGAGGCCTTGCAGTGCTGCAGGAAGTGGGCTGGGGTGAAGGGACATGCCCTGATCACTTAACACTCAACTTCTTACACCCTGTAAATGCACATAAGGAATAGAAACTCATGGCAAGTGGAAATATACAGGTCCCACACATATAAAACACAAATAAAAGATGTACTCATAATACAGAAGTATGCATGAGTGATTGTTGATGTTTGTAGAAATGTGTCGTTATCCTCTTGGTATGACCGGCGGGCAGATTCAGGATGAGGACATCTCTGCCTCCAGTCAGTGGTCTGAATCAACTGCTGCAAGATTTGGAAGGTTTGATTATAAATTCATTTTCTTTCAGCTTAATTTAATTTCCTTTACTTTGGGCAACTAACAGAACACAGTTCTGAATTATGCTTTAAATGACAGTCAGCTATTGTTACTTGAGCCAAATTCTTCTACTTATTCCAAACTAACCACTGCTTTGGCTTCATTGCAGTCACAGATTTGAAAACTGCCTCAGTCTTGGTGTTGCAAACTGAACATGTGGAAGTCTACAAAACAACCTAATCTTGAGCTCAATTTAGTAGCTGTTCCAGAGCTTTTGATCCAATATTGTCATCTTCATAAGCAGATAGATTTAACTCAGCTGTCATGGAAATATATATTCAAATTCCATTGCAAATCAATCTGCTTATGAACATGTGATATAACTGAGAGCTTCATAGCAGATAAATTGTCTTCAAGGTGAGACTGGCTGATCAACTGCTGCTTCCAGGGTCGAGAGCGAACTAAATCTAAATACTTTTAATTAGGATTAATATAGCTCTGCATGTTTCAGTTCTCATACTGACAGACAGACCTTAAGATTGACTCTAATGTCTGTAAAGTAAATAAAGCTCGAGCCAGCAGAAGGTTAGCTTAACCTAGTTTGAAGCTGTCATATGTTAAAGGTTCATTAATTTGCTACATTGAATAATTTTGGTGTTGCTTTACAATATGACCAGCAGCAATATGGAAAAGTCAATGATGTACTTTTGCAAATATGAATACATTAACATAGAAAAGATCATGCATACTGTAGTAGATGAGCTTATTAAATAACGCCATTCTTTTTCCTTCCTTATACCTTATTTTTTCCTTCCCTCTTATTCCTTGCTCTTAATGTTCATGCTCCTTCCTTGTCTACCTGGACTCTTTGCCCTTTATATCCTTCACTGTCTTCTCTCTCACGTCTTCCTATTTTTTCTTTAGGCTTGACTTTGACAATGGAGACGGTGATGGAGCCTGGTGTCCTGGCATCACATCAGAGCCAGACGGGCTCAAGGAGTACCTCCAGGTGGACCTGCGTTCTCTGCACTTCATCACACTGGTGGGCACCCAAGGTCGCCACGCTGATGGAATGGGTAATGAGTTTGCCCAGCGATACAGGATCAAGTACAGCCGAGACGGCAGCAACTGGGTGGGCTGGCTTGACAGGAAGGGAAAGCAGGTGAGAATCACTGTTACTCTATTGCCAGTGCTGATCTCACACATATAGTATGATTCAGTTTAAGCCTACACATTATTATGAAACGTTGGAGCAGAAGGAAAATCTATGACAGGCGGGCTGCAGAGACTGGTTTGGCTTAATATTAAAACAAGTTGTCACTTTTAATCTATGTATTTAAATTACATAAGGGAATCACAGATCTTATGACATAGTGGAGTTTATTACCATTCATATATTGTAGTTACTTTCCCTATAAAGAATCTACTAAAGTAAAAATTTTAGGGGGATAGGATCTGTCAGACAGGATGAACTGTATTTTGTTCAATAGGAGCTTTTTATGGAGGTCAGACAGGCTGCCTAATGGAGTTCTAGTAGTCTTGTAGTAGTCTAGCTGGCGTTTACTGTTAACTTTAACCATGTCTTTTAATTTTTCATTTAAATAAAAGACGTTTTCCTAAATGTAGGCTTGTTGTAAATTATGGTATTTCAAAACTCCACTGTTTCTAGAGCCTGGCAGTCCCAGCAGAACCTGGTATATTACACGTATCCTTAGTTTTGGTTACATTCAAGGAAGCATTGTAAGCATCAATTTAAAATTCATCAGCCAGCAGAAGCATGACATGCTTCATCATTGCGCATCATAACTGTGTCAACAAATTTTCAAGATTTGGTGATTCTGAAACTGATACAGTCATCTGTGTGTAAGATATACAGGAGAGGAGGATGAACAGCTCTATGGTGAAAGAGCTGATACTGTGGTCAAGTGTACTGTGTTTACTCTCTGAGGCCTGCAGATTAAAAAGACTAAAACCCAGACAATAACATCACCGTCCAAACCAAACTTTATCAGGTGAGACTTGATTATGTTAAATGCTGATGAGAAATCCACAAACGACAGTCTGGCATGATTTCCACTCCCTTCTAGGTGCTTATAGATGAACTTAAGTTATGGTACACTGATGACTGATTATGCTGCTAAAATACTACACACAGCAATTTAGTCAGCTATTCCAGTAGCATAGTACAGTTTATTTGCTCAAAGAGTCAAAGTATTAGCAGGATGTATATGTACATGTGTATCCCTTATGTGGTTTTCAGATTCATTCTTACTCTTGTCATCTGCCAGGTCATTGAGGGGAACAGGAACGCATATGACGTGGTGCTGAAGGATCTGGAGCCTCCAATCATAGCTCGTTTTGTTCGTTTTATGCCAGTGACTGACCACTCCATGATCGTATGCATGAGGGTGGAGCTCTATGGCTGTGAATGGCTGGGTTAGTCATTACTTTCTATTTTACTCTCTTTTTTTTTTATCATTTGTTAAGTAATTACTAAAGTGTGCAATAATTTTTTGACTTTTGATATACTGAATTTTTTTGTTTGTTTTATCGTATGTGTGTATGCAGTGAGTAAATCAGTGATAATCGTTGATCTTTAATTCATCCTATGTAGATGGCCTGATGTCTTATAGCATTCCAGATGGGCACCAAATGATCTACAGGGGTCTCGATGTCTACTTTAATGACTCTGTGTATGACGGAGCATCAGCTGAAAGGTCTGTTGCGTAAATTGTAGGCTACAATCAGGCTTTACAGTACCTCTTATTTCCAAAGCTGATCAAGGATGTGAATTATCAGCCATTAATTTGCAAATCTATCCCCTAATCAACAAAGTTGTTGCTTTTTTTCACCCTTCCCTCGACTAGACTGACAAAGGGCCTTGGCCAGTTGACAGATGGCACCTGGGGTCTTGATGACTTCCTCCACAGCCATATCTATGGCATGTGGCCAGGGTACGACTATGTGGGCTGGAACAACAAGACCTTCCCCAGAGGTTATGTGGAGATGATCTTTGAGTTTGACCACATCCGAAACTTCACTTCCATGAAGGCAAGAAACTGTTTTGGGTAATTTAGTGAACAACGTAACAGTGAAACAGTGTAATGTTTTTAAAATTGCTGAACTGACACAATGCTGGAATAAGCCGTGTAATGCCATGCTGGGCAAGTACCCATCTTCTATAGCTGCTGCAAATTTTATCGGGACATAAAATGTACAAGAAATAATGCAAAAACTGTAAAAAGTACATTTTCTGTGTGATTTACTTATATGCCCACGGTAGGTTCAGTGATCAGAAATGAAAGATAATGTTTTTCACAGTGACAACACAGCAATACAGATTAGTTATTACTACACCTGCTTCTGCATTTTCTTCTCCTTTATATTCTGACTTAGTTTAAGTAGTGCTGATCCTTACGTATATGAACAACAACTGTTTTTAAGATTTTATTCATGCCTTCGTAACTAATCCACAGGTTCACTGTAATAACATGTATAGCCAAGGGGTGAGGATATTCAGACAGGTCACCTGTTACTTCCGGTCAGGACCAGACTGGGAGGCTGACCCAGTGACCTTTAAGCCCACTGTGGACCGCGTGAGCCAAATTGCTCGTTTTGTCACCGTGCCCCTCGGGGACCGCACAGCCAGCTCCATCAAATGCCGTTTCCACTTCGGTGACCTTTGGATGCTGTTCAGTGAGGTGGCCTTCCAGTCAGGTAAGAATGATAAGGTGTGGATGTCATCTTCCAGACAGAGCCTCATTAGAGACTTTCAATTGATAATTTAACGCTAGAATGTCCTTCAGCTACCTCTTGTCTGACTTTACTGTTTATTCTTCAGCTTTTTGTCTCCTTGCTTTTTCTTTCACTCACAGGTTCAACAGTGTACAATACATCTCGCAAAAAAGGACACCCCACAAACTTACTACCAGGTCAGCAGTTGAGCACTTTGTGATCATTTTTTCTTTAACCCTGTAATGCCATTTGCATTATATTCGATACAAAAATCTTTTGATTAAGTCATTATCATAGACTTCTGATGTATGACACATCAAAAATCAAAATATGACACATCAAAATCAAATATTTAGAAATAATTTCAAAATGTTTTCTTTATGGTCCAGTACACACTCCAATGAAAAAAAATAGAATGTTTTGGCTATTGTTTGTTGGGCTGGGCTTTAAAGGGTTAAGTATTGGCTGTAACTTTAGGGAAGTCACTGTTAGGCAGTGAAGAAAAAATCCTGGCACGAGAAAGTGCAATCTGGTTTGATAAATGGCTGCTGGAAAGTAAAGCAGCTGTAAATAAACCATGTTCAGTCTTTAATATTAAGCCATCCACAAACACAGAAATGTATTATATACTTAGAAATTCCTTTGTTTGTGATTTTTACTAATGTGACTTGAACTGTTATCATACATCTTATTGTAGTGTGTAATGACTCTTTTCAGTCTAAAAGTGCAGGTACAGACAATGTGTATTAACAAAATGTTATTGGTTAAACAGTGCCTCCTGCTGACAGCATGTGATATGACTTACTCAAGATACATTCCCAAGTTCTCAACTGTAGATTCAATAAAACATAAAGAAAATTGCAGTATATTTTAGGATATACTGCAGTAGGAGTTAAACTGTGATGGAATACATCTAATCTATCCCAACTCTGGTTTGATTTAACAGGGGATGATCCTACCCATAAAGTTGATGACAGCAACACAAGGATCCTGATTGGCTGCTTGGTTGCAATCATAGCCATTTTATCAGCAATCATAGTCATCATCTTGTGGCGGCAAGTCTGGCTAAAGATGCTTGAGAAGGTCAGAGGAGGTTTCATCTATTTGTGTTGTTGGTAATCACTTAAATGATCTGGTCATCAGTAGTTCAGACACTCAGTTACTCAATTTAAGGAGAAATAATCAAAACATCCAGGTACTTCATCTTTCTGTTTTGAAAATCTGGCATCCAACCATACCAACTTAGAAAAAAAGGAAAAGTATTTTGCTGATTATTTGAGGAAAGCGAAAATTAACAGACATCAGCTCTCATAAATTCATTTCCTCAGGCTTCTCGACGTATGCTGGATGATGAGCTCACGGCTCGTCTTGCGATCCAAACCCAGGCCTTCTCCTTCCTCCACTCCTCTTTGTCCAGCGAGGGGGGCTCCACCTCCAGCTCCACATATGAAAGGATCTTCCCCCTCTGCTCTGACTATCAGGAGCCTTCACGCCTCATCCGAAAGCTCCCTGAGTTTGAAGATTCCACCGAGCACCTGGAAAAGATGGAAAAAGCCCTTGCAGCCAGTGGTTCAGACAGTGCCCCCCACTATGCAGAGGCAGATATTATCAGCCTGCAGGAGTCTTCAGACAGCAGCACCTACTCCCTCACGGCCATCAACATTAATCTCTTTGCTGGCACTGATTCATCAATGAAAGAGTTCCCCAGACATAAGCTCACCTTCAAGGAAAAACTGGGAGAGGGCCAGTTTGGAGAAGTATATATAAGTTTTGCTGGCATACATTTGACATTTTGGGAAATGGTTATTGAACTCACTGGGCTGTTTTCTGTTTGCTATGATTATAATTTTATAGCTTTAATTTCTAAAGTGAAATGACACATATTACTCTGTGGTAAAAGCATCACAGTGTGATATGCAGTGACTATACAGTGCATGTTCACAAATAGGCAACACTTAGTGGTATTAAAGCTAAACAGATGGTTTGAAGTGGTGCCAAGTGGATGAGGGACTGACAAAGTGTTTTTTTGACAGGTGCACTTGTGTGAGGCAGAGGGCATGCAGGACTTTTTGGATGAGGACTTGGCTGTGGAAGGAAACACTGAGCCACCTTTGCTTGTTGCTGTTAAAACGCTGAGAGAAGATGCCAACAAGAATGCAAGGTAAAAACAACTGGGAACATTTTTTTAAAATCTATTTAATTTCATTTCCACCTGGTTGTTATTTTTTCTTTTATCAATCAAGTGGTGAGTTACAATTGTTTGTCCTCGCTCTGCTGCAGGAATGACTTCCTGAAGGAGATCCGAATCATGTCCCGCCTGAGAGACTCCAACATTGTTCGGCTGCTGGCAGTGTGTGTCGACACAGACCCACTGTGCATGATCACTGAATACATGGAAAATGGTGACCTGAACCAGTTCCTGTGCAGCCTCAGGCTCAAGGAGGCTGCTGATGAAAACAAGACAGGGCAGGAGGAGAAGGAGGAGGAGAGCATGGTCTGGTAGGCTCATATCATAAATTAGTCACTCATGAAAGATAAGATATATGAAGCCAGTGTGTTAAAGACCACATTACTTCACTTTCATTGTGATCTTCTCTGTCTTTAGCTACAAGAAACTGATCGGCATGGCAGCACAGATTGCATCTGGCATGAAATATTTGTCCTCTCTTAACTTTGTCCACCGTGATCTGGCCACCCGTAACTGCCTGGTGGGTAAGAACTACACCATAAAGATCGCTGATTTTGGCATGAGTCGAAACTTGTACAGAGGAGACTACTACAGGATCCAGGGCCGGGCCGTCTTGCCCATTCGCTGGATGTCTTGGGAGAGCATCCTACTGGTCAGTGATGTGCCGATGTCTGCCCAGAGAACTGTTAGTCCAGCTGGGTCATTATATTATATGTTTCAAAGATCATCTTAAAAAGTTTTCTTCATAGTGTAATACAGTAAATATGTTAATGTGGACTGCGTTCAATAATGTGGGCGATCAGATTGTTTTTAGAGTTTAATGTCCAAAGACCATCACATAAGATTTACAGGCAATTTTCTATAAGCTGTCAAAACTTTTGTTGATTAGTTGGTATGGATGTTTTGCTCATAGAAACCCAGAGTTAAGCAAAGAATGGCTCAGATATTAATAATTCTGTCTACAACTTGACATTTTTTACTATATGTGCACCAAACTAATGCTGCCAAACAGTTCAGCACTTATGCCAATACCATTGCCTAAGTCTGTGTGTATGCTGTATTTGATTTAAGCTATCTGTTATCGCAGGGTAAGTTCACCATGGCCAGTGATGTGTGGGCATTCGGTGTGACTCTGTGGGAGATTCTGACTCTATGTAGGGAGCAGCCCTACTCGCAGCTCTCTGACGAGCAGGTCATTGAAAACACAGGAGAGTTCTTTAGGGACCAGGGCAAACAGGTGAGCATCAGTATGTCAGACCAAACTATGTATGGTCTGACATACTAACTTTGTTTGTGGTGGTCAAGGTGCTATGTATTTCAAGTGCGTGACATACAAGTCAGCGCCCTCATGGCAAAACAGTTTCTGTCTGGAATTAAGAAGGTTTTTTGACACAAAAATCTTGAATCCTTATGACACTAACCTTACTGTTTGTTTTGTCTCATGTTTGCAGGTGTACCTGCCAAAGCCATCCTGCTGTCCCGATAAAGTCTACAATGATCTAATGTTGAGTTGCTGGAGGAGAAATGCCAAGCAGAGGCCAAGTTTTCAGGAGATACACACTCATCTGATGGAGAGTCTAGAGTGGGAGGCAGAGTAGATAATTGCCCTCTCTGCTATACTGTTAAATTTGCTCTGTGCAGTATGGATTTATCTGGAATTGTCATAAACATTTTTTGTGGTTTGGTTGATGCTTGCTTGTCTCAGTCGTGCTGTAAATAATAAGAACTGAGGAGAATGTATACAATTGAACAGAGCTTTATACTGTAGATATGCATATTAGCACTACTCACACAGTGTATTCACACTTGTGTATTTATTAACTTTGTTTTCTTTGTAATGTTATGTCTATTTATAGCGTACTCTATAGTAATCCAAGATTTTGAAAATAATTGTGAAAATTTTTTATACATATATCCAGTTCTATGCACACATTTATTATATGTTAACTCTGTAGTGTTTTTTGTTTGTTTTGTTTTTTTCTTTTTCTATTTTTGCTTTGTAACATGAACAAAAGCACTATGTTTCCTGGATATCAATGTGTTTTTACTATGCAGTAAAATGTTTTATGTACTTTTTAATAAAGAAATGAACTATATATTGTCGAAGAGTAGCAAAGTAAACCGTTTTCAGTCGCTGTCAAACAAAAGTTTGTTTGTTGCGCTCCCTCCCTCAAGTTAGTTGCATATTTTTCACAGACTGCACTTTGTATGAAAATACAGTACGACTCGTTGAATCGTTGCGCTGTTTTATCATATTGGGCCTCCCCGCTCTCCGTAGCGGAAGCTGATTGGCCAGACATCCCACCACACCACGGAACTGCTCCTCCATAGGCTGCTGTGTTTTCAATGGGATCGAACGAGGGGCTGTACGTTCCGGTCAGATAGTATCCGTGTGGGGTTTTTCACCTTTTCTCTGGTTCTCGTTTATGTACATCCGCTGACAGCTCCCATCAGACATGGAGAAAGTTGTCATTGTAACCGGTGCGAACAGGTAGGTGCAGAGAAACTACCTATACATACATATAGACGATTTATACAGTAGGTTTGCCAAGTCGTGATAAACAAGGAACAGTTGAATGAAAAGTGAAAGTATATGTTAACTTTACAACAGACAACAGTATTCCTCTATTAATATACTATCAGTGGTTGCTTTAAATCTTCCAAACTGTAATAAATACTATCAGAAATGCAATGCAATAATAATAATATTGTAAATAATGAAACTGTACAGGTAAGAAGCAGGTATATATGAAAAAAAGAAAATACATACATTAACAAAATGATTAGTACACACAGCAGTGGGACATTAATTGATAAAATAATAGACTGTAAAAATGACCAGATCTATATATGATCCAATATTATCTTGTGCCTGACGTGTTGAGAACAGTGTATGTACTGGATCAGTAACTACTGTGCAGGAATCCCAAAACATGTTAGTAACTAAGATTTAAGTTATTGTTGATAGTGTCGCTACATGTTTGTGCTCCATTTTTATCTGTCTCACACAATATTTAACTGTTAAAGGATAAGAACAACAATTGATATCATTATACTGTTTCTGGATTAATTTAATGCTCACATATCGAATAAGGGGATCAATACATCAGCTGTTGCCGACTTTCACCAAAGAGGCTGCACAGAAGCACTGGACAGATGGATAAACAAGAAAGAGTGACATCACGCAACTCCCCCTAAAAGCCTAAAAGCCCTTTTTGTGCTGTAGCTAAGTACCTCCTGTCATCAGCTTCATCCTCAGATGTCATATCATACTGAGCAGAGCTGTGTATCGGTAATGGAGGGTTAAAAAAGTAGTGTTTTTTTATGCAATCAGAAAATCTATTTAGTTGCATGTGAACTGTTAATTAAAAATCAATACAGTATTTTTGAGAATGTATCCAGTATCACTGAGTTGATGTCTAACAGAGTGGCAAGACACAACAATTTGGCCCAAAGATAAAAAGTAGGCAACCTTTTTCACTCCTCACTTACACATAACAGTTGTAATGCTAAAATACAAAAGATACAGCTTAGACTTTAAAACATAGACTTTAAATAAATGTTTCCAGTCTGTCTTTATTGTGTATTCACCTGACTGGTAAACTCAGAAGAATATATTTCATATATTTTTATTTCAGTTTGTATGTGATGGTCAGTTTACATGTGTGCATGTCTATGTATCTGCCATTTGTCTCTTTCTCTCTGCAGCGGCATTGGCCTGGCCTTGTGTGAGAGGCTGCTGACTGAGAACAGCCAGCTTCGACTGTGTCTGGCCTGCAGAAACATGCAGCGAGCTGAGGCTGCTCGCTCCGCTCTCCTGACCTCTCACACCAGCGCCCGTGTGGATTTATTACAGCTGGATGTGGGCTCTGTGCAGTCAGTGCTCACTGCTGCTCAGGAGGTCAAGACCAGGTAAGAGACTGTTGATACACTGACCTCAATATGCTGTTTTTTCATCCCCTGTAATTTTTTACAGTGACTATGAATGTGTAATGGAAATTGATTTGTGTTTCCCATAGGTACAGCAAAATTGACTTTCTGTATCTAAATGCAGGAATTATGCCCAATCCACAAGTGGATATCAAAGCTTTTTTCAAGGGGCTGTTCTCCAGGTAAACCTCCAGAACCATCTTATGATTACATTCCTTTGAATTTATTTGATATTGACTTGAAGCTAATTGGCCATTAATGGTGAAATGTGCCCTACTGCCAGTACTGTTATGTAACACGGTCCCCTCTTACTGCAGGAATGTCATCAACATGTTTGCGACAGCAGAGGGTCTCTTAACTCAACAGGACCGCATAAACTCAGATGGTCTGCAGGAGGTTTTTGCAACCAACCTGTTTGGCCATTTTCTCATGGTACTGTATCTACAGACTGCACTTCCACTATATTGAGTCAAAAATCTTATAAAAAAATCCCATAATCTTACATAATGTTGTGTGTTGCAGAAACATACAGTACTGTGTATTTAAGTGAACATACGGTACACAAACTCAGTACACCTTTGTGCAATATCATAAAAATGTTAAGGGATTCAAAATTGTACCATATTAAATCAAATTTTACTGCATTTTATCACATTAACAGCAAATGTTTGGTTTAAGCCTTGTTTCACATAAACGGGTCATATCCAGATTATGCTGAAGAATAATTCTAATTCTCAGTGAAGATTTAGTAGGAGCTGGAACATGTTGGACTTTTAGTAGAACATTTGGTGGCCAATCACACTGCAAAAATCTCAGCGTTTTCAAGTACAAAAGAGGGAAACAATATGAAAATAATATCCAGGTGCTGGAACAGTTGTATAGTTCATAGCTTATATTGAAATCCTTGTGCTCCAGATCAAGGAGCTGGAGCCTGTACTGTGCCAGGCAGGTCACACATCAAGGGTAGTGTGGACCTCATCGAGTAATGCCCGACGCTCTGCCTTCAACATTGAGGACATACAGCACAGAAATGGAACAGAGCCCTACAGCTCCTCTAAGTATGCATCAGACATGCTCAGCCTGGCGCTCAACAGACGAAAGAACAACCAGGTAATGACCATCACTGCAAGCTCATATTTACAGTGCGTCCACCTACATGCTAATCTTCCAGTCATTTACAAAATGCCGTTCTTACAGTATTTATTGTCATTGGCCATAAAGGATAAGTCTGTTGATTCTCCAAATTTTTATCCTTCTCAACACGTCCCTACATTATGGGACGTGTTGAGTAACATCTGTAAATCCAAGACCTGATTTTAGAGTATTCATCTGTGTCACAGGACTTCTGTTGTACAAAAACTCCACATTATTATGTTTCTTCATAGGGACTCTATATATTTATTTATATGTTATATTCATATTTACTTTTTTTTCTTTTCATTGCGACAGGGGATGTTCTCCTCAGTAATATGTCCCGGACTGGTCATGACTAATCTGACCTATGGTATCCTGCCCTCATTCTTCTGGACTCTCATCATGCCCATCATGTGGTTGGTGCGTGGTTACTGATTGATTGATTGATTGATTATAGTACCCCTAGCAAAATAAGTTTTCATCAGTGTCAAACATTATTGAAGTCATGTATAAACTGTCTCATTTTCTTCTTGTGCTGAACAGATCAGAGTCTTCACTAACACCTTCACACTGACGCCGTACAATGGAGCAGAGGCACTGGTACGTTTTCATGCTGTTCTACTACTGTCCATATAAAAATACTCTATGGGTTAATGTGTTTAACAGCGAACACACTATGAATATAGATTCCTGCTCTGGTTTTTCACAGCACTGGCTGTTTCTTCAAAAGCCAGAGTCTTTAGATCCAAGAGCAAAGTATCACAGTTTAACATCAGGACTTGGAACAAACTACACTCAGCCTCGACGCGTGAGTAACCAAAGGCCATTAGATCCACAGAGATACTTCTCGAATCTGTTTGTAATGTGATACGCTGCTAAAAATGCTTCATTTTCATGTAATTAATTCAGATTTTGTGTATTTGTGTTTCAGATGGACATCGATGATGACACGTCCGAGGTCCTCTATAAAAAACTTCTCGAACTTGAAAAAGTAGTTAGAAAGAAACAGAGTGAGAAAAACGCTAACAAGAAAGCTCATCAACAGTACCTCCATGAGATAGAGTAGAAACCAGTCTTTTGTAATGAAATTAAAAAAGGATGTGTTTTTAATTTTTGTGACACAGTCGTCAGTGATCCTATCGTCTGATTCCACAGTACAGTGCTCACAGTGTACCATTGTAAGCATTTAAGTGCTAATTTAAAGAGACACTTTCAATTCCATTGTGGTCATTTAGCATCACATAGTAACTTAAGAGCAATCACAGTTCTATTAATTTGCATTATGTTTTAATAGAATGAACCGATCTTCACAGTGTGTGGGGCCCATTGAATCGAGGGGATAATGTGATGTCTGTTCTTATTCTCAGTCATCTGAAAACAGTCTAATGACTTAAAGCACTTGACCCAACATCATACTGAGAGGTTTAATCAGCTGAAAACATCTTTGTGTGGGTGTGCAGATCCTTTCATTATAAGATATTCTGTCCTTTCTACACAACTTGTGTGGTGCAACTAGCAAACAAATCATCAAGATGTTTCCTTTTTTTTGTTCAGATTGTCACACGAGGACGGTAGAAAATAGTGTGACACTGTGGCACGTTCACAGCTGCATCTGATGTTTGTTTTGTCAGATTACTCAGGAGTTTATGTGATTTCAAACAAAGAAATGTGAGTATAATGTTTCATAAGGAACCAGGGAAATTATGTTCTCCATGTTCACATCATTGAAAACTTGAACTGACTATTCTTGTTAGTCATTTTTGCTGTGCTATTCAGACATTTAGTTCTGTTTTGCTGTACCCATGTTGCTTACTGGAAAAAATATATATTTGATTCTAAAATTGTACTTGAGCATTTCATGAAATAAAAAAAAGAAATCAAATTAGGAGTTTAATTTTGTTTCATTGCATTTTATAATGTGCGCTTGAGTGCAGCTGTCTCGTTCTTAAGCATGAACAGGTAGCACGTACCCAGTTTCGTTTTTGTTATTAATAAACCTGTTTATACGAACTTAATTAAATATGATACACGTCTTAGCAGCAACAAATAGGAGTTACAGTTCTTTTAACAGCAATACGTGTATTCATGTGCCAAGTTTTAAAGCTTTAAATATTAGTGTTTGACACTTTTACACGTCTCTAGGTACAAAACATGGAATACTGGTTCATTCATAAGTTCATAACATTCAGTGTTTTTACGAAGCGTAACATGGTTTTCTGCAGCCACATAACTCCCTGCACTAACTGATGAAAGCTTCTCTCGCATGTGACATTAAAACCCGGATTACTGTAGGACATCAGAGCCCGTCGTTACGTAATGTAAATAAAAACATTGCTGCTGCCGCCGCGTGTGCAGATTGGTGCGCGCTGCACGATGTCCCGGATGATGCTCGCACCGGAAGAGAAGGGGCAGCTCTCCCAGCCATCTTGTGGCAGCATCCAGCGAATTGTTCGCATCAAGCCTCGTAGAATCGGAGGTGAATCCCGCTGAAGGGGCGCCATCATGCCCGGACACCTGCAAGAAGGTTTCGGCTGCGTCGTAACCAATCGGTTCGACCAGTTATTGGACGATGAGTCTGACCCGTTTGAGATCCTGAAAGCTGCTGAAAACAAGAAGAAGGAGGGGGCCGCCGGTGGCTCCACTAAGACCGCGGCTCAAGCCGCCAAGCAGCCGAAGAAGGAGTCACAGAAGGACAGGAAGAACCCACTGCTGGACAAGAAGGAGGAGCCGCAGGCTCCTGTCCCCCTGAAGAAAGAAGGTACACATTTCACCTGCTCTCTCGCTTGTGGGCACTGCGTGTTTATTTTCGTCTGTTCGCTGTCATGTGCGGCTCCTGTTAGCTACGTTAGCTGCTGCTGGTCAGAAACACGGAGGTCAACACGGACTCTGATGGTCTTTATTGTTAGAGGACAGACTAGGAGTTCATTGCTCACATGCAGAGGTTAGCTAGACACGAACAAGCGTGTGTAAGATAACTAACGTTAAAGCTCAGGTGTAACACACCAGCAAGTCCTGTGCAAACTAGGGGATCTCTGTCGCAGAAATGGTTTCCACTGCCATCCGAGAGGAAGGTGTAGTGTTTGGTTACTGTCGGCTGGATGATGCTCCATGCACTGGCTACGGAGCTCCGTCAGCAGCTGCAGGCTTTGCAAAGCAAATGCGCAAGATAATCAACAATGTACTGGAAAAATGAGATATCACTCTTTGTTTGAACAGACACACTGTATTCGCAGGACCAGTATTTTACTTTCATTTTATTGGTCCCAGAACAAATTAATCAACAGTAGATCTGAGGTAAGGATAGCTGTCAGGCAGCTGCATTAAGAGTTGCAGTGAAACAAGTGGCGTTGATAAAGCTGGAGGAGATGGAACAAGAAGTATCATCAACAGAAGCTTTAGTAGTAGTTTGACTTGACAGTCAGCATGTCCAATACTCAAGTGCTGATATGGAAACAGACACAACTGAAGGTATTGTATCAATAGAGCTAGCTAAATATGATTTCTGCTCTTGTAATTTGCAGGCATCAGGCGAGTGGGCCGAAGACCGGACCAGCAGGGCCAGCCTGGTAGCCAACACCAGGGTGGGCAAGCTGAAGGCCGGCCTGGAGACAAGCGGCAGGACCGGAGACCACCTCGAGAGCGCCGTTTTGAGAAGCCCACTGAGGAGAAGGCTGAGGGAGGTGGAGAGTTCTCCGTAGACAAGTGGGTAGTTGTGATAAATGACAAAATGAATATTTAAACATGCCGATAACCCCAAGGCTGACTGGTGTAATCAGTGGGGGGG